>JARQOC010000011.1:13290645-13306341 GCA_033576535.1 Allobates femoralis
GGGGTGCATTATACTATATGGAGGCCTATGGGGTGCATTATACTATGTGGAGGACTATGGGGGTTCATTATACTATGTGGAGGCCTATGGGGGTTCATTATACTATATGGAGAACTATGAATGATGTATTATAATATATGGAGTCAATTATACTATATAGAAGCCGTTATAATATATTGAGGGCTCTGTGGGGGGCATGATAATACTTGCAGGGGTGTGAGGAGCCTTTATACTTTATGCAGGGCTATTTGAGGTTTGTGTTGGGGGCCATTATATAGTGTGAAGAAGTGTAGGGGCCATTATACTGTATGGAGGGCTGTGTGGGGGGGTCACGGTTAGGGATCATACTGTACTGGGGTAGTTGAGGGGGGTATAGTAGGGTCATTATACTGTGCGTATGGAGGAATGCACAGTGGGGATCATACAGTCTTTGGGGGCACTTTTGTTGGAATCACACTTTATGGCTGTAATGAAAGGGGAATTAAGGGGCTTCAATAGGAGGAATATTACTTTGTAAGGGCTGCAGAGTTGTGAGATGTTATTACCAGGCAAATATTTTTTGAGGGGCAACAAGAACTTCTACTAAGGGGTCCCATGATTTCTATGTAGGCCCCTGGTGCAGGATGCATTGTCCCTCGGCTGCAGGACTAATTGTCTATAACTTACACACCATGTCCAGTGCTGCCCCTCAGTACATACAGGCAGGGGCGGACTGGCCCACCGGAGGATCGGGAGAATCCCCGGGGGGCCCCGAGAGTTGCTGGCCACGCCCACCAAGCCCCGCCCCCTACCCCCCCTGGGTCCTGTATGTTGAGGTGAGGGCCCCCCATCCTGTAATATCGCTAATCATATCGGCGCACTGCCGATATGATTAGTGATGGTCCCTCTTTGCAGCGGCAGAGCAGGGAGAGCGATCTCCCTGCTTTGCCCTGCTGTCACAGTGCCGCTCTGACTCCTCTGCGCAGCGCGACAAGTGCCCGCGCGTGCGCAGGAAGACAGACAGTCTCAGGGCGATGACGTCACGCCCTGTGACTGCTTCCTTCCTGAGCGGGTGCCGGCACTCATCGCGCTGCAGAGGACATAGCCCCAGGCCAAGCTGCAGCAGCTGAACAGCGCTGCTTAAGTATGGAAGGGGGGGGTGTGTGAGCGGGGCTGGGGGTGCTGGTGACTGAAGAGATGGGCTCCTCAGTCACCATCCTGGGGCCAAGAGTCCCAGACAGTGCTTCACCATCCCATCTTTGCTGCTGCCGTGGTGCGGGCCCCTGGGTGCCTGGTGCTGTTGGCCCCTGGGTGCCTGGTGCTGTGGGCCCCTGGGTGCCTGGTGCTGCCGGGCCCCTGGGCACCTGGTAGTGCGGGCCCCTGGGTGCCTGGTAGTGCGGGCCCCTGGTGCTGCCGGACCCCTGGGTGCCTGATGCTGTGGGCCCCTGGGTGCCTGGTGCTGCCGGACCCATGCGTGCCTGGTGCTGCCGGGCCCCTGGATGCCTGGTGCTGCCGGGCCCCTGGGTGCCTGGTGCTGCCGGGCCCCTGGGTGCCTGGTGCTGCCGGGCCCCTGGGTGCCTGGTGCTGCCGGGCCCCTGGGTGCCCGGTGGTGCGGGCCCCTGGGTGCCTGGTGCTGCCGGGGGCCTTGTGCTGCCAGGCCCCTGGTGGTGTCTGGTGCTGCGGGGTGCCATGGTGCCTGGTGCTGTCGGGGGCCTGGGCGCCTGGTGCTGCCGGGCCCCTGGTGGTGCCTGGGGCTGCTGGGCCCCTGGTGGTTCCTGGGGCTGCCGGGCCCCTGGTGGCTGCCGGGCCACTGGTAGTGCCTGGGGCTGCCGGGCCCCTGGTGGTGCCTGGCGCTGATGGGGGCCTAGTGGTGTTGTTGAGGGTCTCAGTTCAATCACAAGTCCACCAGCCACTCCTAATTATATATATACTAGTAAAAAGGCCAGATGCTATCGCATCGGGAGTGGGGTGACATAAAGATGGGGGGCGGGCAGTTTGGCATTGGGCCAGCAGCTGTGACTTGACCCTGTGGGGTGTCAGCAGGGGCAGTGTGGGGAGTGAGGGCATGTGGGGGCGTAAGAGGGGTGAGCAGGGGCAGTGTGGGGAGGTGGAAGGGATAAACACCGGCAGTGTGGGGTGAGTGGGGGCATGAGCAGGGCAGTGTGGGTGATTGGGGGGGTAAGCAGGGGCAGTGTGGGTGATTGTGGGCAGTTGGGGGGGGAGGCGTGAGAGGGGTAAGGAGTGATGAGATACGGGGGGTAAGAGGAGTGAGCCGGGGCAGTGTGGGTGAGTGTGGGGTAATCAGGGGCAGTGTGGGTGATTATGGGCAGTTGGGGGGGGTGAGAGGGGTAAGGAGTGATGAGATAGGGGGGGTAAGAGGAGTGAGCAGGGGCAGTGTGGCTGAGTGGGGGGTAATCAGGGGCAGTGTGGGTGATTGTGGTAATTGGGGGGGTGAGAGGGGTAAGCAGGGTGTGTGGGTGAGTGGGGGCAGTGTGGGTGAGAGTGGGCAGTGTGGGTGAGTGTGGGCAGTGTGGGTGAGTGTGGGCAGTGTGGGTGAGTGTGGGTGAGTGTGGGGTAATCAGGGGCAGTGTGAGGAGTGAGTGAGGGCATAGAGGGGGAAGAGGAGTGAGCAGGGGCAGTGTGGGTGAGTTGGGAGGGCTATGGAGGGTGAGTGTGGGTGAGCAGGGGCAGTGTGGGTGATTGGGGTGTAATGAGGGGCAGTGTTGCAGATGTTAGCCCCGCTGCCCTTGTAACGTTAGTTGAGGAGGGGGGGTGGTGGTAGCAGACTGCAGGCCGCCGGGCCTGCAGGCTGCAATGAGAGTGCGCCGGTGGCGGCGGCATCAGAGCGAGGGCCGCAGCGGCGGGCAGCTTGTGTGATGAAGGGGGCCGCAGATGCTGGCGGCGGCCCCTTCAGTAATAGGGCTCCCCCGGGCTGCGGCGGGCCTAGAGGGTGACTGAGAGTGCGGTGTGTGTGATGAAGGGGGCCGCAGATGGTGGCGGCGGCCCCTTCTGTAATGTGGCTTACCGTGGCTTTGGCGGGCGGCGGGCCTGGAGGCTGGAAAGAGAGTGCGGCGGCGGCATCAGAGCGGTGGAGGCAGGAGCGTGCGGGGGTGTGCGGTGACGGGAGCCTGCAGGGAGCCGCCGGCAGGCAGCGGCATGGGTGTCGTAAGATGCTGGCGCTTCCGGGGTAGGCATAATCAGCAGTTTTGCGCACGCGCCCTTGCTCCACAGCGGCACAGTGGCCGGAAGCACGAAACTGCCGATTATGTATAGAGATAGGCATTTGTACACGTCTGCACACTGCAAGTAAATGATACGGACACCAGAGCCGTCTCAAGCCTTACTCATGCCTACGCCAAATGGGATTAAACACTGCGCAAGCGTTTATTGAAACACATTTTTATACAGAAAGCAAGAGGCGTGTTAGAATTCTAGAACTTTCTACAAAGTGATAATCTCCTAATTGGTCAATTCTTATCAAATTATTCTATCTAAATTCCTCCCTTAATGGGTTGGCTTATATCTCAGATATATTTATGGAGCGTGGGCACCATCTAGTGTATAACAGACAGCATGACAACATAACATTTCCAAATTACAATATATATATTTTAGAGAAGAGTTGAGATATTTTTAACCCTATATAAACATTTCATGTCTTTCCATCCTCAACAGCGTCTGGTGTTGCCGGGGGTCTGGGTGCCTGGTGCTGCCGGGCCTATGGGTGCCTGGTGATGTGGGCCCCTGTGTGCCTGGTGCTGTGGTGCCGGGTGCCTGGTGCTGCCTGGTGCTGACGGATGCCTGGTGCTGCCAAGTGCCTGGCAGTGCTGGATGCCTGGTGCTGCCGGGTGCCGCTGTGTGCCAGAGGCTGGGAGCCGCAGAGGAAGAAGCTGCCAGGTACCTGGTGCCGGAGACCGGGAGCCACAGAGGAAGAAGCTGCCGGGTGCCTGGCACCAGAGGCCGGAAGCCGCAGAGGAAGAAGCTGCCTGGTGCCAGAGATCGGGAGCCGCAGAGGAAGAAGCTGCCTGGTGCCAGAGACTGGGAGCCGCAGAGGAAGAAGCTGCCTGGTGCCAGAGACCGGGAGCCACAGAGGAAGAAGCTGCTGGGTGCCTGGTGCCGGTGACCGGGAGCCGCAGAGGAAGAAGCTGCTGGGTGCCGGGTACCTGGTGCTGGATACTGGGAGCCACAGAGGAAGAAGCTGCCAGGGGCCTGCTGCCTGGTACCTGGTGCCGGTGAGCGGGAGACTAGGAGCTGCAGAGGAAGAAACTTCCTGGTGCCCAGTGCCTGGTGCCGGCAAGTGGGAGACCGGGAGCCTCAGAGGAAGAAGCTGCCGAAATCAGTAGTGTGGAGTCAGGTAAGGCGCTGATACAACTGAAGATGATAGCCTGGGGGGGACAGAGTGGGATGGATGGATGAATCGGTCGGCCTAGAAGAGGGGGCAGAATTTGATAGATGGATGGATGGGGCAGCCTGGAAGAAGGGGCAGAATGGGATGGATGAGTGGGGGGGGGCGTCATGGAAAAGGGGAGAGAACAGGATGGATGGATGGATTGGGGCAGCATAGAGATGGGTGAGAATGGGTTGGATGGACGGGGGGCGGCATGAAAAAGGAGGGAGTGGATGGATGGGGTAGAAGGTACGTGGATGGTTTGGTGGATGGCGGAGAAGGTGCTTGGATCGATGGGCGGATAGAGGGAGAAGGTACATGGATGGATGGGGAGGAGAAGCTATATGGAACGTGGGGGGAGAAGCTACATGTATTACCTATACACACACTGACACCATATACAGAGTTCCTGTGTATGATGTCAATGGTGATCATTGCATTACCTGTACATTGACACTATATACAGAGCTTCTGTGTATAATGTCACTGGTGATGACTGTATAACTTTGTACACTATATATAGAACTCCTGTGTATAATGTCACCGGTGATAACTGTATTACCTGTACACTGACACTATATACAGAACTCCTGTGTATAATGTCACTGGTGATCACTGTAGTGTAGACTGACCCAATATACATAGATTTTTTAAATTTTTATTAATTTACTATTATTTGTCACTGTGGTGGCATTATGTGCTTTGGTCATGACATGACAGTATTTATCCCTTGTATGTGGCATTATTCGGTCACTATGTGGTGGTAATATGTGGTCTCATGATGTGGCAGTATTTATACCTTTTATGTGGTAGCATTTGGTCACTGTGGTGGTATTATGTGCTTTGGTCATGGTGTGACTGTATTTGTGCCTTGTATGTGGCATCATTTGGGCACTATATGGTGGTAATATATGATCTGGTCATGGTATGATGGTATTTCTGCCTTCTATCTGGTATTATTGGTCTTGGTAGAGTGGATTGTGGTCGGTCATTTGTTTTATCTGATATCAATAAGTGGAAACTTCTTTATTTCCAATAGATATTAAATACTTGGATGCTTAACCCATCGCCGTCTTGAGACACAGCAGCAGAGATGCAGTTAGGCAGGGTTCACATTTGCGCGCGATGAGCACTGTGAACGCAGCATACCTGAGCGCAGCAAAATGCAGGCACTATGCGCTCCTATGTTTAACATAGGAACGCATAGTGCCTGTGTGTACCTGCGCTCAGCTGCGTTTGCGTTCGGCTGCGCAAAATTTATGCACATGCCGAATGCAAAATGTTGCATTTTTTGTGTGTAGCTGTGTGCTTGCTTTATACGCATGCAGACAGCCGCGCACAAAAAATGAATGAAAGTGAATCTGTGTGCACAAACACTGTGGAAGATGTCCTCCTCCAAGGTCATCTACAGGTGATCTACGTTCTCTTCTTCTTTTCTCTTTTTCTTCTTTTCTCTTCCTTCTTTCCTCTTCTTTCTTCTTCTTTCTTCTTCTTTCGTCTTCTTTCGTCTTCTTTCTTCTTTTTTCTTCTTTTTTCTTCTTCTTTCTTCTTTTTTCTTCTTCTTTCTTCTTCTTCTTTCCTCTTCTTTCTTCTTCTTCTTTCCTCTTCTTCTTCTTCTTTCCTCTTCTTTCTTATTGTTCTGTCATCTTCTTTCTTCCTCCCTGCCGCTGCTGCCGCTGGTTTAAAATAGCCGGCGGGAAAGCCAGCGGTGAACCCCAGTAATTCAAATGATCAGCATCAGTGGGGTGGGAAAGCCGGCGGTGAAGACTTTTCACCGCTGGCTTTCCCGCCGGCTATTTTAAACCAGCGGCGGGAGGAAGAGATCAGCGGAGGTGGCTGGGAGGAGATCTCCGCCGCTGATTGGATGGCCGGGCACACTCACAGTGACATTTCATGTGAACGCATGCGGACAATCTCCGCTGCGTTCACATGAAAGTGTTTGCGTTCGGCACTGCGTATGGGTAAGTGCTGCATATGCTGCACTGCCAAACGCAAATGTGAAGCTTGCCTTACAGAGGTTCGCCAGTGAAAGCAAGTTGAGCATTTGGTGAGATTTTCACCTCAGTATTTATAAGACAAAACCAGGAGAGGGTGAGAAATGCAGAAACATTACCTCTGATTGCTCCACTCCTGGTTTTGTCTTACAAATACTGAGGGAAAAATATCACCAAATGCTCAAAACTCCACATTCTTCTGATGGTGCGGATTCCACCAATAAATAAGTGATCACCTTCCGAACCTGTGCATCGCTGACAACTTGTTTTCATCAAAAAATCCCTTTAATGCAAACTACAGTAATGGTACATTACAGTAATGGTGAGCGCACAGTGATGTGCAGGAGCCGCCTGGGTTTTACAGTCCACGCTCCACTATAATGGCCACTTTACACGCAGCTACAGGTAACAGGTTTTCCACAGGTAACTGACTGGTTGCAGTGAAATCATGGAGACAAGGTTCTATCTTGTTGCTGTGTACAAATGGAACAATGTCTCCATGATTTCACTGCAGCCAGTAAGTTACCTGTGGAAAACCTGTTACCTGTAGCTGCGTGTAAAGTGGCCATTATAGGTATAACGGATAACAGGTATTTGCATTTAGCTGAAAAATGGGCGGGCCCGGGTGGGTGGGCCCTGGGGTCAATTTTCCTGGTGGGCCCCAGACACCCCAGTCCGGCGCTGCATACAGGTATCCAGCCATGTCTCTCCCTAGCGGCGGTTGGTCGGTGGCGCTCGTCCTCCTTCTCACTTCCACATTTTTTGCTCAAACTAATTGGATAGCCCCTGCTATTGGCTCCGGACAGCCCCGTGTGTGGTGCTTGTGATTGGCTAAGCTTGTCAGGAGAAGGCGTGGTCTGTCGGAGGAGAAGCGCCATTTTACCAGCTTAGTGTAGTGACGGCTAGTTGATGCTCAGACTGCAGGTCATTGCATGTGGAGTGTAGACGATACGGCATGGTGGACATGTTTGACTACTCAGTGCCAGGCAGCTGCCACATTGGAGCTGCCCAGTATGGACACAGTATGAGGAGTAAGGGGGATGTATGTGGCACAGTATATGTAGTGAGGGGGGATCAGTATGTACGCAGTATGAGGAGTAAGGGGGATGGATGTGGCACAGTATATGTAGTGAGGGGGATCAGTATGTACGCAGTATGAGGAGTAAGGGGGATGGATGTGGCACAGTATATGTAGTGAGGGGGATCAGTATGGACACAGTATGAGGAGTAACGGGGATGGCTGCAGCACAGTGCCTGGAGTGAGGGGGATCAGTATGGACACAGTATCGAAAGGGAGAAGGGATGGCTGAATACACAGTATGAGGAGGGGGATGGGTGTGACCACAGTATGTGGAGTGAGGGAGGATGGCTGCCGACACAGTATGAGGAGTGAGAGGGGGATGGGTGTGACCACAGTATGTGGAGTGAGGGAGGATGGCTGCCGACACAGTATGAGGAGTGAGAGGCGGATGGGTGTGACCACAGTATGTGGAGTGAGGGAGGATGGCTGCCGACACAGTATGAGGAGTGAGAGGGGGATGGGTGTGAACACAGTATGTGGAGTGAAGGAGGATGGCTGCCAACACACTATGGGGAATGAGGAGGGGATGGGTGTAGAGTATGCAGAGTGAGAAAGGGATGAAGTAATGAAGAAATAGCAGGGGATGAGAAAAATGTAAAGGGGCACAGAATAGAGACTGAGCATGTGTGGAGCTGTATGGAGAGGGGGCAGCATGCGGGGATAGTATGTAGAGTTTGATGAGGGAGAACAGTATAAACTGTGGACAGTATAGGAGGATATAGTGTAGAGGATGGTGTGTCGAGGCAACCCAGTATGGAAAGGAGAGGGCAGTGTGATGAGGGCAGTGTGGAGGGCATGCTCCAGAAGGAGGACAGTGTGTAAATCATATTTTGTGTAGTGAACAGTGAAAAGGAGCAATTATTATTCCGGGGTCAGTGTATGGCTGATATTTTTACTCAGGAAAATGTTGATCATTCTGCTATTTTTTAGGGTATCGTGCCAGGATGTGCTGAAGACCGGAAATCTGCAGAGACGAGCTGTGGATGTGAAAAGTCATCATGGTGTCTGGACAAGATGAAGAAAGAAAAAGACGACCTCGATCAGAGACAAGGTCATCTATAAGGTACCAGGGTGTAAATGATTATTTGTGATAATGACTAATTCTCATCAGTGCTGTGGTTCCTGTATGCTTTTATTGACGTCTGGTAACAACAACTCCCAGTATGTCCTCACCATTGCTAATGATGTAGTGGGAGTTGTAGGTTCATGCAGTACAAATGTGAATGGGTCTGACCTGACATTACAATTGTTTTACCATGTACTGATGGTGGCTCTGATGTTGAATTTTGGTACTGATGAGGGTTGTTATTTCTGTAATGATGGGGGTTCTATTTATGTATTTATGTAAATCTAGTGGGTGTGGTAATGTATTTCTGTACTGATGAAGGCTTTGACATAGTGTTTCTGTACCTATGGTGGTTATTGTGATGTATTTCTGTACCTCTCGTGGATCTGGTCATATATTTCTGTACTGATGAGGGTTTTGGCTTTGTATTTCTGTACTGATGGGGGGGTTATATGGATGTATTTCTGTTGTGATGGGGCTGTATGGATGTATTTCTGTACCTCTAGTAGGTCTGGTGATGTATTTCTGTTCTGATGGGTGTTATGTGGATGTATTTCTGTACATCTAGTGGGTCTGGTGATGTATATCTGTTGTGATGGGTGTTATATGGATGTATTTCTGTACCTTTGGTGGGTCTGGTGATGTATTTCTGTTCTGATGGGGGTTATATGGATGTATTTCTGTACCTCTAGTGGGTCTGGTGATGTAGTTTTGTGTTAATTGTTCTGATCCTGTACACATCTAACAATCCATAACTTGTAAGCTTTCTTGATACATGGTTATGTTAATAAAGTGTTGTACATTCTAACAATTTAAGGATTATATATATTTATTTGTTAGAAGCATTAACGGGGTTGTCCCAAGCTTGTGATGAGTCTGCAGTCACTCTATGTGTCTCTATGTGACTGCAGACTTCTAAATTCTCACAGAGCGCACACTGCCCGCTGTCAGGATTATCTGGTGCCGAACGTGTGACACGATCGGTGCTGTCCGTGCGCTATCCGTGGATCCACAGATAGCACACGGACTGCCTATCACTACATACTCGCCTGTCTTCAGCGGCGCTGCTCCTGTCACTTCTGGGCTGTTGTCAGGCTCAGTGAAGATTCATGAGCCTAATGAGTGACACCAGAAGAGAGAGGAGCTGTCAGCGCTGGAGCGAGATGATTTATTTTTAGCTGTGTATTTTTTGTCCGTGGTCCGTGCACACAGATGTCACACGGATGACATCTGTGTGCATGGACGTTTCACGGCAAAAGCAGTCCGTGTGTCTGCAAAAAAACGGATATGTCTCTTCCTCCTGCTACACAAGCACCTGCCAGTCACATCACCTGCATCATACTCCACCCTTCTTATACAGCTGCTCCTCATTGGTTGACATGTGGAGCCTTCTGATTGGCTGATCTAAAAATTATCTATAGGCCTATTGAATCAGCCTCATTCACACATCCGTGCCTCCGGCACGTGTACGGTCTGTGCCAACACATGTTCCCCTATGGCCCCCTTCACATGTACGTAATTCCGCACGGACCGTGTCGCTGTGTGGAGCAAATGCGTGTCCGTGTGCTCCACACAGTAACATATCCGTTTTTTTGCAGAGGCACGGACCGCTTTTGGCTGAAAACATCCTGCACAGAAATGTCACCCGTGTGCACGAACCACGGATGAAAGTTACAAGCCTAAAAATAAAGAACTTCATACTCCCCTCACTCCATGCGTGTCCGTGTGCTCCACACGGCGAAACGGTCCGTGCCGAAAAACAGAAGTGTGCACAGGGCAATAGCGGAACATGTGTCCCGGTATGTCCGTGCCTCCAGCATGTATCGGCACGGACCGCACACGTGAAAGAGGCATGGATGTGTGAAATGCTGTGTTGCTGGTTCTAAAGGCCCCGTTACACCTAGTAACTAGATAGCACCTGGACAGGCTGTCATCGCATACTCACCTTTGTCCAGCGCCACTGCTCCTCTCGCTTCTGGTCCACTGTCAGGCTCAGTGAAGTGAATATTCATGAGCCTAATGAGCGGCACCGGAAGAGAGAGGAGCAGACACCGCTGGAGTGAGGGGAGTATGAAGTTCTTTATTTTTAGGCTTGTAACTTTCATCCGTGGTCCGTGCACACGGGTGACATTTCTGTGCAGGATGTTTTCAGCCAAAAGCGGTCCGTGCCTCTGCAAAAAAACGGATATGTTACTGTGTGGAGCACACGGACACGCATTTGCTCCCACACAGCGACACGGTCCGTGCGGAATTACGTACATGTGAAGGGGGCCATAGGGGAACATGTGTTGGCACAGACCGTACACGTGCCGGAGGCACGGATGTGTGAATGAGGCTGATTCAATAGGCCTATAGATAATTTTTAGATCAGCCAATCAGAAGGCTCCACATGTCAACCAATGAGGAGCAGCTGTATAAGAAGGGTGGAGTATGATGCAGGTGATGTGACTGGCAGGTGCTTGTGCAGCAGGAGGAAGAGTTGGGCTCTGATATTTGGGGGTTAAAGGCCGGTGAGTACTCCACAGTCATCATTTAGTAGCTGTGATTTCCCTTAACCAGCAGTGACAGGAGCGCTTTGATTGCTGCTGTTAACCATTTAGATGCTTTCAATCACTCTTTTATAAATGGCATTGTTGGTGTTTTGCACTGGCTCCCATTAGTCCCCTGTGATATTTCAGTATTGGTGATAAACACTTACAGGTTCAAGTCCCCCTAGAAAGACTGAAATTTTATACTCCCTTGGTCTTATGTCCAAGATCTAAAGTTCTGGACTGAGCCCAATACATGTATCTACTGCAACTTCATAGTTCTGTTGCTCCTGTCCAGGTGCCGTTATATTGGCAGACACTACACAGGGTCATGTAACACGACTCATGTATGTTGTTTGACCCCCCCCCCTAGCAGATTATGAAGCTTTTTAGGTCCAGTCACCTGGTTCTCTGTAGCATCATTAGTTGCTGTGGTGTGGAGAGGTTGGGGGGCTGCTGTTGGGCACCTGGATCTCCCACCAGTTTGTGTTGTTGCTGCACAGCCCTACATCAGGCCAGGTATTGGTGCATGTGAGTTGGGCAGAATTAAAGAACCTTGTGTTCAGTTTTGGAAACTCCCTTTAAGATTGTGGATGCACGGCCCCTGTGTGTTCTGAGATCCCTAATCTGCTTTTGATGAAAATGCTGAACTTGTTGGCTTAGCAGTTTGTTAAACAATGTGTGTTCAAAGCCACCCCTGTTGGAGCTCTGTGGTGAGATTTGTCTTCCATGATGCCATTTTGGGTACATATGCCTTCATAGAGTGAATTTAGGGGGTTAAAATGGCAGTTAGATCAGGTCTCAGCTGCCAGAGGAAGATACTTGGGTTAACGCCCTGTTACATGCAACAATATTGTTGCAAAGTCACCGGTTTTGTGAAGTTGCAGCGATGTCGCACTTACATCGTTGTGTGTGACATTTACCAACGATGAGATTGTTGGTAAATGACCTGGACCATTTTTTTTGATCGTTGGTCTCCCGCTGGGTGGCCAGCATCGGCGTGTGTGATCAATGATCTCCCAGCGCCACACAGCACACGCTCTGCTTAGTTACCCACTGTTTACCCAGGATACCAGCTTGATCGCTGGTGAGTCTACCTGTGTGACAGCTCACCAGTACTCAAATAACAATGTCCCCACACCCCTATCCTCCATCCTTGGTCGGATTGTTGGGACTTTATGTGTAACGGGGCCTTAGGCCAGGGTGGGGACCACGAGGGCCACCAAAAGGTCATGGTTTTTAGGATCTCCTTATCTTAAATGCTAAGGAAATCCTGAGAACCTGCATTGTTGGCAGCCCTCAACCTGGAGTTTCAAACCCCTCCCCCAAATCATATGTTGCTCACTGTTCATTTCTGCTGCATTTTTAGTGATTCTTCTCTGCAGCAAAAAAACAGCTCACACAGCATTATCATCTACATCTGTGACTTGTAAAATGCTGTGCCCACATGTGTCTTTATGTGTGTTTGCTGGCTGCATTTATCAATAGACAGCCATTCTCATGACTTGGAAAACGCAGCACCAGAAATGCAATATGTTTTTGGTGCATTTTTCAAGACGGCTGAGAACGCAGCACAAACAAGGCTGCAAAAAAATGTCCAGTGGACAAATGGCCAAACTCTGCTCCATCTGTACATGTAGACCCAACACGATATATACTGACCATGCTGGTGACTTGCAATTGGAGATGGAGGTCATTGTAGGAGAACTCTGAGCCGATCCCACACTATGGTATCAAGAGATTTAACAATCTGTGATATACTGGCCAGTGGCACAGATCACTAATGACCTGGTGGCCGCCCCATACACCAGACAAACCTTTCTATCTTGTAAAGTCAGATGACGCTGCAGCGTCCTCATGATCTGTGACTGATGCAGACATGTACTGGTGGTCCGGGGTCGGGACCTGGTGGCCAATTCCCAGAGGTTTTGGGTGATGTCAGATGGTCATTTGTTCATAACCACAGATCTAAAAGGACACTGGTTTTATAGCAGACAAAGAGGAGGGGAAAAAAGATGCACAGTATGCAGATAGTGTCCTCACAACTTGTCTTTAGTGTGTGAACACTGAACACTGCAAAAAACACAAAAGATTTGACTTATTCTTTGCAAAACCTGTGCAGGTTTCAATTCCTGCAAAGAAATTAAACTGAGTGGGGATGGCTTAGGCCGGCTTCACACTACGGCTGGGATCCGATCCGTGGCTGTCCTCTTGAGGCAGAGGCCCCGGACCAGATCATCACACAACTGGAGGGTTAATTTGCTGTCTGGTGTGCAGCTGCCACCGCTGATAGGTCAGGACCGCGGATTGTGGGGAGCTAGCCGTGGTCCTGAACTGTCAGGAGGGGCTGACGCTGAGCTTCAGCACCATGGAGCTGTCCCCTCTGACAGATCAGGAACACGGCTCGCTCCTTGCGAGCCGCGGTCCTGAGTTATCAGCGGCGCCGGCTGCACACTGGACCGGAGCGCAAATTAGCCTTCCAGTTCTGTGTGCTGATCCAGGTCAATCAGCCTCAAGCGGACAGCCACGGATCGGATGCCAACCATAGTGTGATGCCGGCCTTATCTCTGAATCACAGGTTTTGCTGGGAAACAAAAATGCAAAATCAAGCTAAAAAGAGTGTGTGAACATAGTCTAAACCCCTGTCACACATAGCGAGATTGCTGTTGCGTCACAGGTTTTGTAATGCGACAGCGACCTTGCCAGCGATCTCACTATGTTTGACACGTAGCAGCGACCGGGCCCCCGCTGTGAGATCGCCGATCGTGTTGGCATAGCCTGGACCACTTTTTTGATTGTCGGTCACCTCAAGCTTCCCTAGTGCACAGCTGGATTTCCACAGGGGAACACCTTCCACCCCGGCACAGTAGCGGGGGCTCAACTTGCTGACCTTAGGTGAGATCCCCTATAAATTCTGGTGCTGGGGGAGGAGTTGGGTAGAGTGTGCAGCGCTAGTAGAGTTGTGAACACGTCCTGGTGCTTGGTGCCATGCTAGGCCCGAACCAGAGACCCGAGTAGCCCTTCTGCCATCCAGCCAGGCCCAGGAGTGGGATCGAAAGGCAAGGAGAACGGAACAGTGGGAGTAGAGGAGCCAGTGGAGGTCCACACCTGAAACAGGGCTTCAAGCCAGCAGAAAACCGATACACCGTGGAGACTTCAGTCACCCAGTCCCCCTGCGTACTCAATATTAAGGGAGCGAGACACCATGGTGAGGAGAAGGCGACTGTCGAGAGATTTCTTGGCACACTGGTTTGGCAAATGCTGAACCCAAAACGTACGCTCCATTCTTAATGATGTGGGATGTGGTGAAGTTGGAGGTGCAGTCACTTAATCAGATGCATCTTACAAGTGAAGAGCCCATTAAAGCAGTGTTCCCTCAACTCCAGTCCTAATGACCCACCAACAGTGCTGGTTTTCAGGACTTCCTTAGCATCGCACAGATAATGACCCACCCCAGGGCCGGGGTTGTACTTGGCAACTGTAATCAATGCCCGGGTTCTGTCACTGGTGGCCGGTGCCCGAGGCTGTGGCCCTGGTGGTCACTTAAAGGGGGTTAATAAGGAAACATTATAGTTTGCAATGCCACCTGCAGTGTCTGACCACACCAGCGCTGCTGTAGAACTCTGGGGATGATGGATTCGCAGCCGGATAATGTTGCTCTCTGCAGGTGGAGTGAAGTCCCCAGGGCAGCTCTCTGAAGTACTGGATGTGGTGGTTGTTCTCACAGCAGCAATTCGGCAGAATGCAGTTCACCAGCTTAATGGAAATGAGACACAGGAGACCTTCTTGCTCTGCACAGGTATTTACTGGCAACTTGTCAAGGCAGTTCTCATCAGTACAGTCACGGGTAGCTGGCCGGGTAGTCACCAAAGGATGCAGAGTCTCTTTGAGGCCCCAGTGATGTCTCTTCTGGTACTTTCTGTCCTCTTTGCTGCACTGTCCTTACTATCCGTGCGCTGTCCTGCACAGAGCCCTCTTACTACCAGTTCCGTTGGGTGTATATAGGTACCCTTTTTCTCTCTAAGGGGCTCAACCCAGTTTAGTGCTCCTGGTGAGGACTAGTGTCAGACTAGATCGGGGCTATATGAAAAGCCTTCGACCCACTGGTTTTGGTGGCTCAGAGCTGAACTTTCCTGCACCGCACTCGGAGGCGGTACCCTGTCTTGGAGTGGGTTCCCTCCTGAACTGGCGATCTACAGTCCGGCACGGGTTTGCACAAGCCAGGTATCCCCCTTCTGTCTGAGTTGCCTTCATTTTCAGGCACCTTCAACACATTTCTCGCAGGATCCTCTCTCCTCGACTTCCCTCACGGTTCTTTACTTCTCTCCCACATACGACCGACTCTTTTCACTACTCCTCAAGTTCCTCCCACCGGGACTGGTTATCCTGGCTACGGGTTTAGCCAATTGGTCCCCTAGCTCTGAGTATATGAATGCAGGGATGAGGGCCTTAGGCTAAACTTTGCATCCTCAGGTGACTGGGATACCACACTCTCTCTGGGTGCAGTACCCCTATAGTGTCGCACTGACCAGTGGGGCGCCACAATCCCAAGGAAATCCTGAAAAGCCTGCACTGTTGGTGTGTCTTAACGACTGGAGTTGAGGGAATGTGGCCTTAAAGCACCAGAGGTCTTTCTCCAGTCACCACAATTGGTCATAGAT
>JARQOC010000011.1:13306441-13357503 GCA_033576535.1 Allobates femoralis
TGAAGCTTTTTAGGTCCAGTCACCTGGTTCTCTGTAGCATCATTTAGTTGCTGTGGTGTGGAGAGGTTGGTGGCTGCTGTTGGGCACCTGGATCTCCCACCAGTTTGTTGTTGCTGCACAGCCCTACATCAGGCCAGGTATTGGTGCATGTGAGTTGGGCAGAATTAAAGATCCTTGTGTTCAGTTTTTGGAAACTCCCTTTAAGATTGTGGATGCACGGCCCCTGTGTGTTCTGAGATCCCCTAATCTGCTTTTGATGAAAATGGTGAACTTGTTGGCTTAGCAGCTTGTTGAAAAATGTGTGTTCAAAGCCACCCCTGTTGGAGCTCTGTGGTGAGATTTGTCTTCCTTGATGCCATTTTGGGGTACATATGCCTTCATAGTGTGAATTTAGGGGTTAAAATGGCAGATCAGGTCTCAGCTGCCAGAGGGAGATCCTTGTGTTAAGGCTCTGTTACACGCAACAATATTGTTTGCAACGTCACCAGTTTTGTGAAGTTGCAGCAATGTCGCAATTACATCGCTGTGTGTGACATTTACCAATGATGAGATTGTTGGTAAATGACCTGGACCATTTTTTTGATCGTTGGTCTCCCGCTGGGCGGCCAGCATCGGTGTGAGACCATGATCCATGATCTCCCAGCGCCGCACAGCAAGTGCTGGGAGCTAGTATCCAGGGTAAACATCGGGTAACTAAGCGTAACACTCTGCTTACTTTACCCTTAGCTTGATCGCTGGTGAGTCTGCCTGTGTGACAGCTCACCAGAGCTCAATTAACAATGTACTGGTGGTCCGGGGTTGGGTACCTGGTGGCCAGTGGTTCTATAGCAGACAAAGAGGAGGGGAAAAAAGATGCACAGTATGCAGTTAGTATCCTCACAACTTGTCTTTGGTGTGTTTTACCCACAGAACACTGCAAAAACACAAAAGAATTGACTTATTCTTTGCAAAACCTGTGCAGGTTTCAGTTCCTGCAAAGAAATTAAACTGAGTGTGGATGGCTTAGGCCGGCTTCACACTACGGCTGGGATCCGATCCGTGGCTGTCCGCTTGAGGCAGAGAGCCCCGGACCAGATCATCACACAACTGGAGGGCTAATTTGTCCTCCGGTCCGGTGTGCAGCTGCCACCGCTGATAGGTGAGGACCGCGGATTGTGGGGAGCTAGCCGTAGTCCTGAACTGTCAGGAGGGGCTGGCGCTGAGCTTCAGCACCATGGAGCTGTCCCCTCTGACAGATCAGGAACGCGGCTCACTCCTTGCGAGCCGCGATCCTGAGTTATCAGCGGCGCTGGCTACACACCGGACCGGAGGGCAAATTAGCCCTCCAGTTCTGTGTGCTGATCCAGGTCCATCAGCCTCAAGCGGACAGCCACGGATCGGATGCCAACCATAGTGTGAAGCCGGCCATATCTCTGAATCACAGGTTTTGCTGGGAAACAAAAATGCAAAATCAAGCTATAAACTGTGTGTGAACATAGTCTAAACCCCTGTCACACATAGCGAGATTGCTGTTGCGTCACAGGTTTTGTAATGCAACAGCGACCTTGCCAGCAATCTCGCTATGTTTGACACGTAGCAGCGACCGGGCCCCCACTGTGAGATCGCCGATCGTGTTGGCATGGCCTGGACCAATTTTTTGATTGTCGGGTCACCTCAAGCTTCCCTAGTGCACAGCTTGATTTCCACAGGGGGTACCACTTACAAACACCTTCCACCCCGACACAGTAGCGGGGGCTCAACTTGCTGACCTTAGGTGAGATCCCCTATAAATTCTGGTGCTGGGGGAGGAGTTGGGTAGAGTGTGCAGACGCTAGTAGAGCTGTGAACACGTCATGGTGCTTGGTGCCATGCTAGTCCCGAACCAGAGACCCGGAGTAGCCCTTCTGCCATCCAGCCAGGCCCAGGAGTGGGATCGAAAGGCAAGGAGGACAGTGGGAGTAGAGGAGCCAGTGGAGGTCCACACCTGCAGCAGTGCTTCAAGCCAGCAGAAAACCCTGATACACCGTGGAGACTTCAGTCACCCGGTCCCCCTGCGTTCTCAATATTAAGGGAGCGAGACACCATAGTGAGGAGAGGGCGACTGTTGAGAGAGATTTCTTGGCACACTGGTTTGGCAAATGCGGAGCCCAAAACGTACGCTCCATTCTTAATGATGGGATGTGGTGAAGTTGGAGGTGCAGTCACTTAATCAGATGCATCTTACCAATGGAAGAGCCTATTAAAGCAGTGTTCCCTCAACTCCAGTCCTAATGACCCACCAACAGTGCAGGTTTTCAGGACTTCCTTAGCATCACACAGATAATGACCCACCCCAGGGCCGGGGTTGTACTTGGCAACCGTAATCAATGCCCGGGTTCCATCACTGGTGGCCGGTGCCCGAGGCTGTGGCCCTGGTGGTCACTTAAAAAGGGGGTTAATAAAGAAACATTATAGCTTGCGATGCCACCTGCAGTGTCTGACCGCACCAGCGCTGCTGTAGAACTCTGGGGATGATGGATTGGCAGCCGGATAATGTTGCTCTCCACAGGTGGAGCGGAGTCTCCAGGGCAGCTCTCTGAAGTACTGGATGTGGTGGTTGTTGTCACAGCAGCAATTCGGCAAGATCAGGGATGACTGTATCTTTGCTGAGACTGGAATGCAGTTCACCAGCTTAATGGAAATGAGACACAGGAGACTTTCTTGCTCTGCACGGGTATTGACTGGCAACTTGTCAAGGCAGTTCTCATCGGTAGTCACCAAAGGATGCAGAGTCTCTTTGAGGTCCCCAGTGATGTTTCTTCGGGTACTTTCTGTCCTCTTTGCTGCACTGTCCTTAGTATCCGTGCGCTGTCCTGCACAGAGCCCTCTTACTACCAGGTCTGTTGGGTATATACAGGTACCCTTTTTCTCTCGAAGGGGCTCAACCCAGTTTAGAGCTCCTGGTTGGGACTAGCGTGTCAGACTAGATCAGGGCTATATGAAAAGCCTTCGACCCACTGGTTTTGGCGGCTCAGAGCTGAACTTTCCTGCACCGCACTCAGAGGCGGTACCCCGTCTTGGAGTGGGTTCCCTCCTAAACTGGCGATCTACAGTCTGGCACGGGTTTGCACAAGCCAGGGATCCCCCTTCTGTCTGAGTTGGCTTCTTTTTCAGGCACCCTCCACACACCTCTTGCAGGGTCCTCTCTCTTCGACTTCCCTCACGGTTCCTTACTTCACTCCCACTTACGACCGACTCTTTTCACTACTCCTCAAGTTCCTCCCACCGGGACTGGTTATCCTGGTAACGGGTTTAGCCAATTAGTTCCCTAGCTCTGAGTGAATGTGGGGATGAAGGCCTTAGGTTAACCTTCGCATCCTCAGGTGACTGGAATACCACACTCTCACTCTGGGTGCAGTACCCCCTATAGTGTCGCACTGACCAGTGGGGGCCCCACAATAATCCCAAGGAAATCCCTGAAAAGCCTGCACTGTTGGTGGGTCTTAAGGACTGGAGTTGAGGGAATGCTGCCTTAAAGTACCAGATGTCTTTCTCCAGTCACCACAACTGGTCATGGATTATTCTGGTGGACTTTCCAGGTCTGCTTTGGACCTGGCTGAACTGGTAGATCAAGACACAATGTACACTCTTGTGTTGCACCAATTTTGTATTTCTTCAAGGTGTAACTCCAAAGCTCTGGAATAATTATCTTGATTAACTGGGGCCATAGTGAGCTGTGTTGGTGTGGTTGTGTTTTGCCAATGTCTTTGACAAACAGGCTTGGATAAGACTTTAAAGAAGGTGATGAAGTAATTTTATTAAAAGGCTAATAAAGAAGTCAAAATTAAAGACTGTATAATATTGCACACAGTATCTGTATAATAAACATGCAAAAGGTTATGTAGTTACTTACATCACCATGCAGATAAGAATATATCATCTGTCTGGAATATCGGAGAAGCCATGATTAAGACAAGAGCTCAGTGGGAAAGCTCAACACTGTATTCGGATGTCAAACAAATACCGGTTCCCCAAGGAGCTAGAAACATCTATAAAATACTTATCTGACAGCACTCCCAGAATATCAGCACTTAATCACTTCTGTCTGTGGTGGGATTCTACCAACTGTTATAATGCTTAGACAATAGAAGCGTAAGGCTGGTTAGTTTATAAATGTGACTCATTGATGATCCAGAATTGGCCAGGTTCTGTAATTTCAAAATTGACTATAAACAAAAATATTCAGACAAATGATAAATTTAAATCATCACTATTTGTAAAGAAACATTATGTTACAATGACTGCATTGTCAGCTTGTATTTGCCAAGCAAATATCAGAGGTCACATAGGTACAAATCAAGATCATATATCTCTGAAAGAACATCAGAGCCCAAAACAAAACGCTTCTGTTAATGTACCGTATTTTCCGCACTATAAGGCGCACCTAAAAGACTAAGATTTTCCCAGAAATCATAGGTGCGCCTTATAGTGCAGTGCGCCTTATATACGGATTTTTCCAGGAAAATTTAGCACCCCCCAGAAAATAAGGCATACCTTTGTGCCGCAATATCCTCCGTCCCCGCCATCCCCCTCTGTCCGATGCCCGCCTGGCATCGCTGTGCGGGGGCGCGATCACCAGCAGCCATTCCCGCCATCCATGCTGGTGCCGGGGCCTGCCTCACATCACTGTGCGGGGACGCGATCACCAGCCGCCGTCCCCGCCATCCATGCTGGTGCCGGTGCCTGCCTCACATCACTGTGCGGGGACGCGATCACCAGCCGCCGTCCCCGCTGTCGTGTCCGGTGCCGCCGCTGCATCGGGCGCGCTCACAGCCCAGGAGCCCAGGAGCCCATCAGCCAATCGCAGCTCCGCCCAGGAGCCTTGAGCCAATCCGAGGCCAGCTGACGTCAGCCCATAGCCTCTGATTGGCTGAGGGCTCCAGCGCTGTGATTGGCTGAGGGCTCCAGCGCTGTGATTGGCTGAGGGCTCCAGCGCAGTGATTGGCTGAGGGCTCCAGCGCTGTGAGTGCCTTGCCACACAGTACAGTAAGTGTGTGTGTGTGTCTGAGTGTGTGTGTGTGTGTGTGTGTGTGTGTGTGTGTGTGTCTGACTGTGTGGGATGCTGGAGGGTGATGGGAGGCTACACAGGGATGCTGGAGGGTGATGGGAGGCTACACAGGGATGCTGGAGGGTGATGGGAGGCTACACAGGGATGCTGGAGGGTGATGGGAGGCTACACAGGGATGCTGGAGGGTGATGGGAGGCTACACAGGGATGCTGGAGGGTGATGGGATGCTACACAGGGATGCTGGAGGGTGATGGGATGCTACACAGGGATGCTGGAGGGTGATGGGAGGCTACACAGGGATACTGGAGGGTGATGGGATGCTACACAGGGATGCTGGAGGGTGATGGGAGGCTACAGAAGGATGCTGGAGGGTGATGGGAGGCTACACAGCGATGCTCGAGGGTGATGGGAGACTACAGAGGGATTTGTTTTATAGAAATATGGTGCGCCTTATAATCCGGTGCGCCTTATATATGGACCAAGAAGGCTTAAAAGTCATTTTTTGAGGGTGCGCCTTATAATCCGGTGCGCCTTATAGTGCGAAAAATACGGTAGTAAAACAAACAAGGGCCTTTGTAATTGAGCATACACATTTATTGGTGTCGGTGTATCAATGATCATTAGGCCAAGGGTGGAGTATTGAACACTCTATATCAAAGCATATGAATATGTTACAATAATGTAGGCTATATATTAGCAATACAATGTGTCAATTCTTCTGGTGTAGACTTCCCAAAGGCTTTTGGCTAAAAAGTGAATGTAAAGAGAATCTTAACCTAGACTAACAAATTTGAATTTGTCATACCATTTTTATATATGTATTATATATTATATATTTTTCTTTTTTTCAGATAACAATCATGAGTGGAAAAATAGTCCCCCGGAGCCTTTCCAAGGGGGTGGACTTCTGCGGTGTGGACAAATATTATTACATTGTCCGCTCAGATCTTGGCTGCTACATGAGATCGACCAACTTCCACGAAGGAAAAGATCTGGAGGTCCTCAGCCTGCATCCTTCATGTAGAGGGGGAGATCACTACTTGGCTACAAAAGATAACCTGTTCTACATAATCAAGGGAAAAGAATATCGCCGGGTGAAAAATATGACAACGGATGAAGACGCCATAGTCTACCCCCTACACAAGAACTGCCAAAAAGGAGACCACTACCTGACAGCATTTGGTCACTACTATATTGTCTATATGGGCCGAGGCGTCTACCGTAAAACCACCAACATGTGTGAGGATACAGACAGTGTAGAATATCCTCTGCACCCCAGCTGTAAGAATGGACTCTACTATTTCGGCATAGCTGATTACTATTACTTTGTGAAGCCTCATGACAAGTGGGGGGTCCAATATGTGAAGAGCACTGACTTTTCCGTTAACGAAAATTCACAGATCTTCTCCTTCCATCCTGACGTCATCCCCTTTCTCCCAGGGGGTTTAGCCATTGGTAAAGGGTCTGCGTATGGTGAATGGTCGTGCATCAAGACCCTCAGCAATACTTCACAGACCCCTGTCGAGTGGAAGAAGAGCATCACGAAAAGATTGGGTATGAGAAGGAGAAGATGTCCAGTATCGAGCACAACTGGAAGGTGTCCGCTACCGTCTCGGTAGAAACCGGTAGTTTGACTTCTAAAATTGCCAAGAGTCAATTCTCCCTGACGGCTGAATATGGTGGATCCAGTCTCAATACGGAGAAAGAAAATTGGAGCGAAGCCACTGAAATTGAGGAGACCATCACTGCGACTGTGCAACCTCATAAGGAAATCCACGTGTGGTCATACCAGCTTGGCCTGGGAAAAGAGCCCGTCCTGTACTGCCGTGACATGAAAATCACCGACACCAAAAATCCCCCAACTGATGTTCCATTGCCCCCTGTCAAGGACTAGTCCACAGACAAATGGCCTCCTGAGCTTTTACGGAGTAAGGTTGTTGGGTGTAACCTGCTTCGGCAAGGGTCTGTCTTGATACCGTGATTTGTCAATTGGTAAATTAATAAAGAAATGTTTGCATCAACAGTTGTTACTGTACTTTACTGTAGCACAGGATGGCTCAATACTACAAAAACTAGAGGCACCAGGTTACATTCCTCTTGGGCACTGGTGGTCTTGGTGATCTTCTAGAGCCGCTTTCTACACTGCCGGTGTTGGCTGTTATAGACCCACAACTAATTCAGAGTCTGATGCTAGATCTAATGGCTCCAATTTTAAACCCTTAGGTGGTGCAGATAATTGGCTATAAACCTATAGATTTGGTGGCTAGCCAATAGTCTTTATCTAAACCGGAGTGGTCAAGAAGAGCCTAAACTACAAACCTATAAATAACAAAGTCAAAAAAATATATAATTTCAATCTTTACACATAAAAATTGGTGTAAGGGTAATATTACACTTTGCAGAAGCACCACCTAATGTGTGGCCTAGAAATGTATAGGGGCAGGGGATGCTATTGGGCCCTTGAGCCTAGGGGGCCCCAAAAGTCCCTTTGGCCTATTAAGGTTATAGCTGTTAAAGATTTGTAGCAATTGGGGCCCATGAGCTTCATGTTACGCCACTGTACAGAAATACCAGATGGGTCCACGTAAATGTAGTAATAAATATAATCAACTAAGACCCCAGTGGCATTTTGGATAGCCATCATGATCTAGTATAGATCTATTTAGTGCATGGATCAGGTAGTCTAACAATACCTTCATATGAAGTTGAAAAGGATAAGGCACATGATATACATGCTCATGGGCAGACATGTTTGCTGTAAATTCTTGCATACAAGATTATATCACGAGTACTAAACCACCCAACGCACGTTTCGGCAGAGCTTTTTCACATATCGCCCATTGAAAAGGTTCTGGCAAAATTTACATTAAATGTAATATAATAAGGTAACACATGCTGGCACTTTAATGTTATCTATACTGAATAGGCTTTGTATTATACATCTGTGTTCATGATATATTCTTTTATGCAATATTTTGCATCAAACATGTCTGTGTAGGGGATAAGGCACATTATATGTGGTCACAAGTTATAGAATGTGCCTCAGCCTTCCTAGGTGCAATGTTTGCTGCAAAATCGTGCACATAAGAATATATCTGAACACAGATGTATAATACAAAGGCCTATTCAGTATAGGTAACATTAAAGTGCCAGCATGTGTTACCTTATTGCACCCGACACACGTTTCATCAGGGCTTCTTCGAGGGGATGTCAGAAGAAACTCTGGTATCTCATGTTGGGTGTCTTTGTATTAAACATTGTTAATATATTGTATGTAAAGAGTTTTGCAGCAAACATGTCTGTGCCTATAACTATGTATACAGATCATGTGCCTTATCCTAGCTTCATATGAGGGGTTGTTAATTCTGTGTGTATATATTGTCATTCTCTATTGCATGTATGCCTATCAAAGTACTGGGGTCTTGTGTTTAGTGGCATGTTTACTACTTGCATTACATTTACATGGACAACTGGTATTTCTATACATATCTAGGACACATCTAGGTGGTGGTTGTATATTGTGGTAATATTGCCTTATTCTTTCCTATTTGTAAAATAGGAACATTTTTTTTAATTATTGAAAGACAAAAATAGGTTGTTTTTCATTTCCAGGTTTATGGCCGCAGCATCTAAATGGTTGAGTTGAAGGCTGCTATTAGCTAATAACCTCCACTCACCAAACTATACAATGTACCTGGGTTATTATTTCAGCTGGACTTGACTACTGTCAACAGGAGCTACTGAGGGGCAGAGGATGCGGGGAGCCCATCTGGAACTGCTGCCACTGTTAACTATAGCTGTATGCAAGGTGGTTAGAGCAGAATACATGATCTCTGTTCTGTAGGCCACAGGGTTCTTTAAGCCTCTGCTCCACAGAACAGCAACATGATGGCACCAGCACAGGTGATATCAGCATGCCATGGGGACCTATGTTCTGTGCAATGATCCAGAACCATCAAAATCTTGGATTAGGGTGTATAATTAGGAGTATGGGAGACCCTCATACATTCAGGGAGTACAGTGGGGGCCCTTTATACAGTTTGGTGCCTGTGTGGGCCATTTTAGGGTGCATTCACACGCTGCATATTTTTACAGAAGTGCTCCTGAAGTTTTTTGTAGCCAAAACCAGGGTGGCTGATTAAATAAAGTGGAGACTTGTTCTACTAGACTTTTCCTCTGATTTACCAAAACCAGGGTGGCATCAAACTGCAACAGCACTTGCTTAAAAAAAAAAAAAAAAATGCAATGGGGGGTCGTTTGGGGGCAAGACTCCGTACTACAACCCTGGCAAATTGTGGGAAATAAAGTCATTTCAAATTAATCTCTTTGCCTTGAAAGCACTAAAAGGGTACCTCACACCTGGCAATTTTTATAGGCAACGCTGGGGCGTTGCCTATATTGCGATGCGCCCTAAGTGAAAGCGAGGACGAAGCATTTGAGTGGTGCCTGGCTTCTCAGCAGTGCTCTGAAACCAAGTGACTACTCTGGGGCATGTGTACACATCGCCCCATGTGGACTGGCGATCGCACAGGCGTGGTAGCCATAGGCTCCATGTTACGGCATCGCCTGCTGGGGTTTTTAGACACCCCAGCGGCGACACGCTGTAAGATGCCGGTGCTTGCCGGAGGTGTCGCTGCTTAAACATGTGCGCTCCACAAACCATGCGCGCTGCCGCATCTCCGCCGACGTCACCTGGTGGGACGGGTCCCAAAGAAATCTTGAAGAAATAGTGCTAGTAACGGTTACTTTTGTAGACCAAGCAGAGGGAAAATTATGCATCCCCTGTAACTTTTCATTCCCAAAACTAACACCTGCATTAAAAAAATCTGCTTGTTAGTCTGGATCTAAAAAGGAGTGATCACACCTTTTGGAGATCTGCTGCACCAAGTGGACTGACATGAATCATGGCTCCAACACAAAAGATGTCAATTGACACAAAGGAGAGGATTATCAAACTCTTAGTAAAGTGCACATACGGGTGGTCGCGGTGTGCGGACCGCAGAAGTCCGGTGCACGGTTCTTGGGGTATGACGGACGGCTACGGCTCCAGGTTCTCGCGGATTTGCAGGGTGAAAGACATGATTCTGCTTGCGCTGGACGGCCGGTTTTTAGACGGGTCATCTTCTAACTGGGAACTGCGGGTTGAGGATGACGTGGTAACGCGGTGTGGAACTGGCGGGTCATAGTTCAAGTTAATCAACGCGGTTGGATTAACAAATTTAATAAACTAATGTAGCAAACGGCGGTTACAGTACGCGAAACGCAGTGGCACTACTTAGAGGGTAGATCATAAAATGTTAACAACATCTTTGAAGTCATTCAAATCTGGACAATACAAACTGGAAAGATACTGGTGATAAAGCCCATACATGGCACATATCGTTAACGATATCGTTCAAATGTAGGTTTGGAGTCATTCAAACGACATTGCTAGGACATCGTTGCATGTTACACCGAGATTTGATTACTATGAATCATTGATTGCAGATTTGAGAATTGTTCTCAAATCAGACGATCCACAATCAGCCAACCTGCTGCATAATTCTGTGTGACACTGCGCTAACTATGTCATTCATGATTTCTGCCCATTCACATCTGAACAAGTAACGTTTGCTGGTTGTGCGAACGTTACCTGATCGTTAGTGCATCGATCCACCATATCTATGCGTGTGACATCTCACCAACGAGGTCAGAATGATGTCCTAACGACTGCACGTCCCCGAGATTGTTAGTGATATTTACTGTGTAAGGAAGACATCAAGCATCAAGACTGGAAACTTGAAGCAATATGTCTCAAACAGGAAGGCACAACCAAACAAATGAGGAACCTGGAGTCAATGTCTGTGACCGAACTGTAAGAAACCGCCTAAAGGAAATGGTTTTACATACAGAAAAGCTAAACAAAAGCCTTCATTAACACGTAAACAGAAAAAAAAAACAAGGTTACAATGGGCTAAAGGAAAAGCAATCGTGGACTGTGGAAGACTGGATGAAAGTCATATTCAGTGATGAATCGCAAATCTGCATTGGGGAAGGTGATGATGCTGGAACTTTTGTTTGGTGCCATTCCAATGAGATTTATAAAGATGACTGCATGAAGAGAACATGCAAATTTCCACAGCCCCATATCATCAATGACTGCATGTCAGGTAAAGGCACTGGGGAGATGGCAGTCATTACATCTTCAATAAATGCCCATGTTTACATTGATATTTTTGGACACTTTTCTTACCGCTGGTCCAAACATGTGTATACAGTATAAGCATAGTGGATGGATTTCAAGAAATCCCATCCTCACTATGCTTAATCCACCCGCAGCGTCTTTGGAGCTGCGGTGTGGGTTGCTGGCAGTCCGCTCCTCCGCAGCATGTTTATTTCGTGCTGCGGAGTTGGAAGCGGGTGACTGCAGGAGGAGCTGCCCTGCACCACTGCACATAGTGAGTACAGGGCGGCTGCGGCCTCACTCAGGTCCGGAGGAGCGTGTCCAACACAGCTCCTCCGAACCGTGAGCACATAGCCTTAGTATTTCTATAAGCCATAAAGTTGCCATTGGAAATGACTTTAGTTTTGTGCCATGTCTGTGATCTGCTTTTATTTTTCTGCAAAATTAAACAACTGAATGAACGTCCTCCCAGACCCGGGGATTCCGGAATTTTTGCCAGGGGTTGTAATAAATGGTAGGCAATTGGAGCAAGCACTGTTACAAGGTCACTCAGTCTTGTAACACTTAAAGGTGCACATCTACTTATGTAATTGCCTTGGATGTAACCTTTGCTTCACCATCTTGGTCCACCTCAAACAGAAAAGTCCACCATATTGGCACACCCAGTGATGTGTCAATACGCCGGCTCCATGCAGATGCTCACCCCCGGGTCTGCTCTGCCACTGCTACTGGGAGCCCTGTACCTCTGTTAACGGCTGAAGGCCCTGTGATGATGTCATCATAATCATGTGACCAGTACAGACAGAGCTCAGCAATCCTATTCTGGCAGTGGAGGACCTATGTCATGTGACTCAAAGGGGTGGAGCTAAGACCACATGAGGACAAAGTACAGAGAGACTGCAAAGAGGGGCACAGTGCACACATGGGGGGGGGGGGGGCACAGTGAGCCAGCTCAGAGGGCACAGACAGGGGTGGATTAAGGTTAGCCAGGACCCCAGGCTGTCCAGACTCTGTGGGGCCCCCCGGGTCATGTGACAGGGGTCATTATCATGTACTGAGACAGATTATTTCCGGAAAAATAGTTGCTGAGTGAAACTATAACCTGTCAAAAACCCATTGATCTAGCCTTACAGATACTGAGGTAAAGAACTCACCAAATATTCAGCGTGTGCACGAGGCCTTACAGATACTGAGGGAAAGAACTCACCAAATACTCAGCGTGTGCACGAGGCCTTACAGATACTGAGGGAAAGAACTCACCAAATACTCAGCGTGTGCACGAGGCCTTACAGATACTGAGGTAAAGAACTCACCAAATATTCAGGGGGGGGCACGAGGCCTTACAGATACTGAGGGAAAGAACTCAGCGTGTGCACGAGGCCTTACAGATACTGAGGGAAAGAACTCACCAAATATTCAGCGTGTGCACGAGGCCTTACAGATACTGAGGGAAAGAACTCACCAAATACTCAGCGTGTGCACGAGGCCTTACAGATACTGAGGTAACAACTC
This sequence comes from Allobates femoralis, assembly GCA_033576535.1. Classification (NCBI taxonomy): domain Eukaryota; kingdom Metazoa; phylum Chordata; class Amphibia; order Anura; family Aromobatidae; genus Allobates; species Allobates femoralis. The sequence goes on from JARQOC010000011.1 coordinate 13,319,143, forward strand.
ACCAAATACTCAGCGTGTGCACGAGGTCTTTGACATACTGAGGTAACAACTCCCCAAATACTCAGCGTGTACTCGAGGCCTTACAGATACTGAGGTAAAAACTCACCAAATTCTCAGCGGGTGCACGAGGCCTTACAGATCCTGAGGTAAAACCTCTCCAAATCCTCAGCGTGCGCACGAGGCCTTACAATTACTGAGGTAAAAAAACTCCCCAAATGCTCAGTGTCTGCACGAGACCTTACAAACACTGAGGTAAAAACTGACCAAATACTCAGCGTGTGCACAGACCTTACAGATACTGAGGTAAAAATTCACCAAATACTCAGCGTGTGCACGAGACCTTACAGATACTGAGGTAAAAATTCACCAAATACTCAGCGTGTGCACGAGGCCTTACAAATACTGAGGTAAAAACTCACCAAATACTCAGCGTGTGCACGAGGGCTTACAGATACTGAGGGAAAAACTCCCCAAATACTCAGCGTGTGCACGAGACCTTACAAACACTGAGGTAAAAACTCACCAAATACTCAGCGTGTGCACAAGGCCTTACAGATACTGAAGTAAAGAACTCACCAAATACTCAGCGTGTGCACGAGGGCTTACAGATACTGAGGGAAAAACTCACCAAATACTCAGCGTGTGCACGAAGCCTTACAGACACTGAGGTAAAAACTCCCCAAATACTCAGCATGTGCATGAGACCTTACAAATACTCAGCTTGTGCACGAGGTCTTTGACATACTGAGGTAAAACCTCTCCAAATACTCAGCGTGTGCACGAGGCCTTTCAGATACTGAGGTAAAAACTCACCAAATACTCAGCGTGTGCATGAGGCCTTACAGATACTGAGGGAAAAACTCACCAAATACTGAGCGTGTGCACGAGACCTTACAAACACTGAGGTGAAAAACTCACCAAATACTCAGCGTGTGCACGAGGCCTTTCAGATACTGAGGTAAAAACTCACCAAATAGTCATCGTGTGCACCCACTGCCGCTCAACTTTGGACAGACACATGTGAAATGCCTTTACATTCTGTATGTGCCCCTCTAGGTGCATATTTTTCTTGAATCATGTATATATGGACTCCATACATACATGATCTAAGCAAGATATCCACATAGAGGGATACATACAGCATGTATCTGTGAAAGTGAGAAAATGCGCAATAGGGTCTTATCTCCAGATAAAGAGGTGTATGAATGTGTGAGTAAAACTGCTCACCTGGTCTGGTTGTGTCACCCACAATCAGTATGATAGCCAGAAATCGATGTAGTCACCTGTAAAAGACAGCTGCTGCAAGGACCGCACCTCCACGGATAACAGCGGTGAAGAACCAGTAGATCTGTAGAACAAAGTGCCGGTGTGTCCACGCTGCCATCAAAACGATCACCAGAGACAAGATAGAATCTGGGCTGAATTGTGTCTTTATTCTTCCGACGCATTTCAGAACCTTCACCTGGCTCCTTCCTCAGGGACAAACTTTGTCCCTGAGGAAGGAGCCAGGTGAAGGTTCTGAAACGCGTCAGAAGAATCTGGGCCAAATTGTGTATTTATTCTATCTTGTCTCTGGTGATCCTTTTGATGGCAGCGTGGACACAACGGCACTTTGTCCTACAGATCTACACATACAGCATGTAGACACATTTCACATGTTTCTGTGTTATCCAAGATGGTGGGGCACAGTTTACATGGGGCAAATTTGCCCCATGTAGTTTCAGTACAAACAGTCCTCTGTCCAGTAGTGTCTCACCCACAGCCTCCAGTGATTAAGTTAGTACACAAATCATTTAATTATATTACTTAAATTATCTTTCTTTACACACACCAACTTCTGTGACCAACTTCTGAACAGATCTCTGGTTGCAGTGAAATCATGGACACATTGTTACATTTTGTCGCTGTGTACAAATGGAACAATGTGTCCATGATTTCACTGCAACCAGAGATCTGTTCAGAAGTTGGTCACAGAAGTTGGTGTGTGTAAAGCGGCCCTTATTCTTCCTGCCATGCAGCAGCCAACAGGAGGTCTGGCACACAGAGCACAGCAACTGCAGCAGCAGGACATATCACTCACTGTCACAGGCACGTTACCTCTGTGCTCTGTGTCGACAAGGCGACGGTACCTCTCTTCCATTAGGCCCAGGAGGTGAAGGACGGTGGGTGACGTGGGTGACAGACTCGGGAGGAGTCTGGAGATCAGCTGCCTGGGAGCAGGAGGATTGAGCACACGCCAGCCAGTCGAATCTGTGGCTCAGCTCCTCTATGGCCGTGAGGTAGGCAGACCTCGTGTGGCTCCTCCAGCACTGCGGTCTTTGAGCAATGTCTTCCATACGTCGAATGTCACGTAATGATGTATGGTGCGGGAGGAAGAAGGGGACGGAGAGGTGGCACTGGGCTTCGGCGGTGCAGAGCGCAGTGGCGGATTATGATGGGGCAATTTACCCTGGGCTGGTGGGCCCCCCACAGCATTGTGCCTGGGGCTACAGCCCAGATTGATCTCATTATAATCCGCCACTGGGCACGGAGCACACATGAGGGCCAGAGAGCAGACAGGAGAGGCACAGGGAGAGCACACAGACTGCACAAGTGAGCACAAAGACCGCACCTCCTGATGTGATAACATAGGGACCATATCTAGTGTCCCATAATCACTTTCAAGGGGCAAAATGTGAGCCCTTTTCTATTTTACTATATAGAGGGCACTAAAGCACGGCGGTGACATTACCGTGTGGGACAATAAGAGGAGCGCTGTTTTTGAACCACACATCAGGTCAAGTAATAGGGACACATATGGCAGCAGCGGCTCAGCATTTGGGTACCAGTACGATGAGGGGTTTGTGCAGGTTGGGAATTGATTGGGACTGGGCTGGAAACATAAGGTCAGATGCAGATGATCTGTGCAGACAAGTTGTGGCTGGAGAAGTTGACATGTCGGTCTGGGCCAGATAGAAAATGAACTCAAAGATCGACAGCTGTAAGTCACCATCTATAATTGTACAGGGGTGCCCCTGTGGTTTGGCTGCCAAAAATGGCGTTTCTCTTACATCGACTATAATTCCATGGCTGGGGGTAAATGGAGTGTCATCTGCTGGAAGTATGAAGTGCCCAACACAATCCTAGTTTCAATCAGAAAGCTGAGCACTGAAAAGGCCCAACGGGCAGGGCCCAGTTTCTGGTTGGAGGGAGGAGTTAGGATAGTAGGGTGGAGGCAGGCAAGAGTAAAGGTTCAGTCTGCAGCACGTCGGGAGGTGGCTCAGAGGGACAAGCTGCAGTACAGAGTTCCAGGCCCTAGGTTGCTGGGTTTTCATAGCCCACTACAGAAACTGGAGGCTGCTGGATTTTATGCCCAGAAGCCACTTTTAAGTGGGACGCTCCGAGGCACAGTGATAGAGGGTCAAGGACCTGCACTAAATAAAGAGCGAAGATAGCTACAGGATTTGCATTGCCTTTTAAATAATATGATACCAGTGACTCCCATAAATCATAAATCCAATATAAAGTGCACTATTTAAAATATAACTTTTAATAAATTATTTGTTAAAATAACAAATCAGTGTTGTCCCACACCTAGTGTCTATAAACATACGCTTCACACAGGGATGAACCCTCTATCCTTTCCCTGTTCTGGTTCCTGCCTAGCAGCAGAGTTTTAAACACCTAATTTATACGGTGTCCCCGTTCCCCGACGGCTCTCCCTAATATTCAGGTTATGGTATCACTGCGTCGTGTTTCAAATGTAACCGCCTTCACAAGTGCAGCGTGATGTTACCAAGATCATAGATTGTGATCCTTGCAAATCAAGGGTTCCACCTCAAGTGCCTGCCCCTGGCCCTCAGGTTGCGCTGGTAGGGGTATAAGAAGATGTCTCCTGTTCCCTTGATAGCAGCGCCCTCCTTTCCAGTGTAGATGTTGGGGGGCTTATCTCTGGTCTGTTAGTGCGAGCCGGCAGGGGTGTCAGATATCACCTCCTGTCCCTATGATAGCGGTACCTCTGTGGAAAGAGACTGTCACTCCTGATGAAACCTACAGTCCATCAGTAGGTGGAAACGCGTCGAGTATGTGGACAGCGTGCATAAGATAAGTAAACCAATTGTTAAAGTGACTGCCAGCTAATACATCCTTTGTTGGGAATTGGTATTGAACTGCCCTTTGTTATTTGTGCTCTTTTGGGTTTATAGAGAAGGGGACACTTAGTATATGGTATGGGTTGGTGCAGGGCATTGTATAGGTATAATTTGTGATCTGGAGGAAATTTTGAGCCCTAGGGGTCTCCTCCTCATGATGGGGTTGTGACGGTGGAACCCTTGATTTGCATGGATCACAATCTATGATCTTGGTAACATCACGTTGCACTTGTGAAGGCGGTAACATTTGTAACACGCAAGTGATACCATAACCTCTGCACCTTACTATTACGAATGTGACAACACCCTATGTGACCAGTAAGTGACTTCGTTTAAAAGGACACTGGGGTTTGACCCATGTTCAGACTGTACCCTTGATTACTCTTGGATGTGTGATGTGACTGCGCCCTAACAATAGGCCATTGAATATTAGGGAGAAGTGGTGGAACGGGGACACCGTATAAATTAGGTGTTTAAAACTTCGTTGCTAGGCAGGAACCAGAACAGGGAAAGGATAGAGGGTTCATCCCTGTGTGAAGCGTATGTTTATAGACACTAGGTGTGGGACAACACTGATTTGTTATTTTAACAAATATAATTTATTAAAAGTTATATTTTAAATAGTGCACTTTATATTGGATTTAGGATTTGCATTGCCTATCTAGATGGAGGTTACCCATAGCAATAGAAGAAAGTACAGGAATGCTTGCAGGCACATTGAAACCTATTAACATCACTGAAGTCACCATAAAGACCTCTATATCTCACCCAGTAGAGCGAACTACAATTCTGTGGCGCCCCTGCGGACTAATGGCCACAGTAAGGCACTGCAGCTGTGATAGGCAAGTTGGCCACCCCACACCAACACCCACTTTATCCCCCCAATCCCTAGACCTAGTACTCCATGTCAGGGAAAGGATAGAGAGGGGGAGCTAGGTGGTGGGTGGAAAGTTAGTGAGAGGAGAATGTGGTGAGGGGGGGTGGTGGAGACTAACACACAAAACCAGAGCACGCAAGACAACAACAAGAAGTGAGAAGTAGGAGACAGGAGAGAAGAGAGCAGATCTGAAACCAATGAGCAACACCAGGCTGGAGCCACCTGGACCCGGTGGCCAATGCCACCCGGGTCCAAGAAGCCCGACTGATGGGGTCTAAGGTGTGTCTGGGTGACCAGGTACACCGAAGGACCGGGTCCACAGCCAGGGTGCTGGCCCTGTAGAAGTGGCTGGACGCTTTATGCCCCAGCCACGAATTAACCGGTGGGATGAGGGGACTTTATGCCCAGAACCTAACCTCTGGAGTAGTGAAAGAAAGGTGGTCATACTAGGACTAGGGGAACCCGGAGCAGGGCCCCCACGAAAAGCCTGAGAATGCTGGCCTATAACTAGCACTGGAATAGAGAAAGAGACCGAAAGGTTTCGAACGGGGGAGGCGTAGACAAGCTAACCCCAGCTGCAGTAAAACAAGAACGGCCGAGTAACCGGAGTTCTGGTGTGGTGTGTGTGTCATTTGTATCCTGAGCAGGCCATGAGAGCCTACCTGCAACTGTGGAGCCGCCGACTGACTAGCGTGCCAGAGGAGAAGACGCTGAACTCTGCCGGGAGCGGGAGAGGGTCGGCTGCTCTCAATTCATATACCGGCTCCGGGGAAACACCAGCCCTGCCCTTGGAGGGCTTATCAACCCTGCTGACCACGATCATCATCCCCAAGACTGTGAGAGGCAGTGGTGGCCCATTTTGGCCACAAACCACGGGTGGCGTCACAAACTACTTTTACAAATTTTATTCCCTTTTATCATCCACTTTTTTTTTTTTTTTTTTTTTTTTTATTGCTGCACCTGGGACCACGGAGCCGAGTCACGTCACCAGGACACCCCACATCCCTAGAAGACAACAGGGCCCGGTTCAGAGTACCCCGATCCCCGGGGTGCGACAGTTCTCCCCAGACTGGCTGGAACATGAGCCTGGTGGTGTATGTAACCGGGATCTGTTGCAACATCTCAAGTAAAAATGCAAAGACGCTGTCTTTATGTGCCTCCTTTTTCCTCTGCACCATCACTCCTACTACTACCCCCATCATCCTCACTCCTGGTAGCTGGCCCTCTTTGAGAAGGGTCCGACATTTTCACTGCTATACCACCTATCTCCCCAGGAGCATCTGAAGCACCGGCCACCTACTGGCTGGAAATACCAACTGGTGTTGCAAACTTATTTTTTTCAAATTTTTTGTGCTCCCCTTTCCAATGTGAGCCAGGGCCACAGCCCTATGCACAGCCACCATGAAGCTGACCACTGGCCCAGGTGTTGAGTACCCCAGCTCTGTGCTATAATCCATTTAAAATGTTCTACAGGACTGGTATCTACCACTATATGATCACTGTATTGTGGCAATCAGTGTTGGCCGATTTGATGCTTAACTCTATTAAAACTATTTTACCAAGTAAGGTAATAGTTCTGTTTTCAAAAGGACAAGAGGGGGGTGATTTGAACTTTGTTTTTTTTTTTCATGTTTAAACTTTTTACTACACTTTTTATTATTAGTCCTCTTAGGGCATTGAAGCCGGTATTGTCCATTCGCTCCTGCTGTTCAGAGCGATGGTTCTGCATCTGTCTGAATAGCAGGAATGCTGTTGTGTGAATGCCAGCACTCAGCCAATGTATACAGGAGGTATGTAACCATAGTGACAGAGGTCATCAGATGATTCATGGCTGTCATGACAACCAATTGGCGCCTCTTGATGATGTCAGAGGACAGTTGATGGCGGTGGGGAACAGCGTGATCCCCGCCAGCACGTTTGATTGCGTTGTCACAATTTGACTGCATGATCTAACTGGTTACCAAGTGGACAGATCTCTGATCCACCTGCACTTATTCTGTTTCCTCATACATACACCCCCATCTTGCCCTTGATCCTCATAGTGCCCTCAAATTTACCCCCTCAGCTCCCCACGCTTTACACCCATCCCCCAGTTTCTGTGGCACCCCTACGGTCTGGTTGCCACAATGGTATTGCCTCCCTAAGGCTGGCTTCACACTTGCATTCCCATCCGCAGCGTTCTGTGGAGGGGAACCGCAATGTGAGTGCAGTCCCCTATGTTTATAATGGGAAAGCACGGTGCTGCGCTTGACTGCGCATGACCGTGCTCTCCCATTCATTTGCCTGTGTGATTTGTACGCATGTGCATGCTTGCGTACAAATCACTCTCTCTCTCGCCCGCACCAGGATCGCGACATATCACATTGCTGGTGCTGATTTGTACGCAAGCATGTGTCGAGCCCCAGGCCCTGGGGTACTCGGGTATCAGGCTCCAAGGGTTAACAGGGATGTCACGGGTGGCAGCACCTGAGTCCCTGGCCTGGGTGACACTTCAAAAATGGGGTATATGTACAGGGAATTCTATATACAGTTCACGTGACGCCACCTGTAGTTTCTGGTGATGGGTCACCAGCGCCGCCACAGTCCGCCGGAGGTAGCTGGTAGTGCGGCTAGGATGACTAAGCCCCCTACAGCCAGGGCTATTCCTCCGGGGCAGCATTCCTGGAAGGGAACAGATTGATGTAGGCAAACACACGCAGAAGCAAAGTCACCTTCTCCCGGGTACTTTACTGTCAACTCGTGGCAGCATCAGTTACAGTTCACAGTTCAGCATTTAGATGTTACAAGAACAGGTAGCTTAACGGGTGGCTGCAAGTGGATCCCAGGTGGTATGGTGGAACCCTTGATGTACCTTCGTTAACTAACCTGTGTCCGTTCTTCCCCGTCTAGGATGGGCCTATACCTAGTAGCTTCGTGTAGGTAGTACCAGGGGTCCTCTCCCTCGTGGTGAGGAAGCAGGCAGACCGCTCCACTGGCAGGGTGCTGTGACTGATAAAAAAGCCACAGCAGCCGGTTGCCGACTGCAAAGCTGAACTCTGGCCGGATCCTCGGGCCTGGCGTTCCCGTGGTGGACTGGAGTATCCCCTGGAGTATGGTCGCTCCACTCTGAGGATCTCCCTTTCTCTCTAGGGCCCCGACTTCTCTCATCGGGCGCCCTCTTTCAGGACCTCCTCAAGGTCCCTTCTTCCTTCCGGTTCGGCTTGAAACCGCCCTGGTTTGACCTACCGCCTCGTTCCACACTCTTTCCAACTCTCCTCCTTTGACCGTTCCAAACCCTCTCCCCCTCTCGCACCAAGTGGGAGACTATTCTTGCTTGCTCCTAGTAATCCATTCTGCTGAAAAACGACGACCTTGATCCCCCTAGAGGTGAATATATCCGGGTAACCTTCCACCGCTCAGCTAATGTGGGAATGCTGGGAATAGGTCACACCCACCATCCTAGGGTCCAACTGCAGCTGGGGCAATTGCACCTCTTTACGGGTGCAATACCCCTCTGTGACGCCAGACCTTGCGGGGCACCACATACCCCCCTGATGGAATATACTTGTCCGCGAGTATCTGTACCTGTTTACCGGGAAGTGAAAAAGCATTTTTCTTTTTATATTCAACATCAATGAGTAAACTATTTACAATCAAGCATTCTTGGGTTTCTTCCTATTGCTAGGAGGGACTATTCCTTAAACGTTACACATATATACAGACATTGCAGTAGTTAGTATATTAGACCCCACGGTCCTCGGGTCACCTGTTGGCAAAGTTATTACTCTCCGGCTTCACTATATCTCTGCATAAAAGACATTATCTAACTTGGCCCAACGGGGACCGGTACTAACTACGCAGGCCCAGCGGTAATGAATTGTCCCACATAGTCCAGTGTGAATTGTCACCACTGGACCGCTGCTTACACAGCACACATTATCAACAAGGGAAATAAAAGTTCAAAAATAAAAGTCTCTAGGTCTTCAGATTCAGGAAAAAACATACAGGGACACGCTCATTATTCTTGGAGTTCAAAAAGAAAGGGGCATGGTTGCTGAGAAAGGGGCTATATACAATGCAATGTCTCAACTGCAGGAGTCTATTGCTGGCGGGATATTCTGATGGCGAACCAACCTAAGGGGCCTGGATAACGCTCAAAGGTAACCTGCTCACCTCGGTATAGATCTCTGCCCAGGTGTGCTCGCCGCAGGTACGACTCTACATCTCGACGTGCAAAGAAAATATCGTCCTGAAGTCCGGGTTCTCTAAGAAATCCCCATCCTTCGTCCTGGTACACCGAAATGACAGTTCCTTGGCGGCGTAGTTCTACTGGAAGCGGGGGCTGTGATCTTGCTTCATTCCGTAGTCGCCTTGTTGCCTGATCTCAGTGGAACCATTCCTCTCAGCGTCGCTGTCTTGTCACTTGGTCTCTTTCATTCAGGGATGATTGAGACGGCTGGGGTGACTGGTACTGTGGAGGTGGTGAGTTGCCGGTTGGGACTCTGGAGTTCACTCTCGTCTCCGCTGAGCTCACGACGGTAGGGGTTCCTCGCTGCTGACGCTGCCATGCGGTCCACCACGCAGCTTCTGGGGTGCTCCCTCCCGTGGCTCCTTCGACGTCCTCCGGCTCCTCGTAGTCTGTCTCGTCATCCTCTGCTTTGACGATGACATCTGGTTCAGTAGGGGACGTCCGTGCTGCCTCCAGCCGGAGGTAGCTGCTGGTACGGGACGGTGGTATTGCCGGGGGTTCAGTCTGAACTCCCGTGTCCCGGGTCTGGACGGGTGGTGGTACAGGTGGTAATGAGGAACGGTACTCCACAACTGCTTGCTCTGCTACTGCTGCCTCCCGCGCTTCACGGCCTTCTCTCATCGACGTCAGCTCATAGGCCCGCTCCACCTTCTGCACACCTACGTCAGGACTTCTCCCTTGTCCTGCCGGAGACATCCAAACGCGTCCCTCCAGTAGTCAACTCTAGAGGGGGATGCTAAGAGGGACGCCGCTGCCGGGTCTCCTTGTGTAGCTCTGGCTTGCTCCTCGAGCTTGAGCAGCATATCTCTCCAACGTGGTGCCGCCATGCTGCCGGGTACAAAGGAGCCTTGGTTGTTCGGTCATTCTCTTCCAGTTTGTCTCTTTATTGGCAGCCACTCCCGGAGAACTTAATGTGGGCCGCCCCCCTGATTGATTGATGGCACACTTTTTGGCGCCTCCATCTTGGCCCTCCTGCAGTAATTGTATATAAACTTCTTCTAGAGGCTGCGGCACACCCCCGGGCCGGCACATGGTGCTTAGTACATGGCTACAGCGCCATCTTGGGTCCTCCTGCAGTAATTGCGGGAACCTATTTTTGGCGCCAAGCATTGGCGGAAAAAGTTCTTTATAATAGTCCAAAGCTAACAGTACCCAGTAAAACCGGGCACGAGATCCTGTTCGTGACGCCAGAAAGATATGTCGAGCCCCAGGCGCCGCCACAGTTCACCGGAGGTAGCTGGTAATGCGGCTAGGATGACTAAGCCCCCTACAGGCAGGGCTATTCCTGGGCAGCATTCCTGGAAGGGAACAGGTTGATGTAGGCAAACACACGCAGAAGCAAAGTCACTTTCTCCCAGGTACCTTACTACCAACTTGTAGCAGCATCAGTTACAGTTCACAGTTCAGCATTTGGATGTTACAAGAACAGGTAGCTTTACGGGTGGCTGCAAGTGGATCCCAGGTGGTATGGTGGAACCATTAGTGTACCTTAGTTAACTAATCAGTGCCCATTCTTCCCCGTCTAGGATGGGCCTATACCCAGTAGCTCCGTGTAGGTAGTACCGGGGGTCCTCTCCCTCATGGTGAGGAAGCAGGCAGGCCGCTCCGCTGGCAGGGTGCTGCGACTGATAAACAAGCCACAGGAGCCGGTTGCCGACTGCAAAGCTGAACTCTAGCCAGATCCTCGGGCCCCGCGTTCCCGTGGACTGGAGTATCCCCTGGAGTATGGTCGCTCCTCTCTGAGGATCTCCCTTTCTCTTTAGGGCCCGAACTTCTCTCGTCAGGCGCCCTCTTTCAGGACCTCCTCAAGGTCCCTTCTTCCCTCCGGTTCGGCTTGAAACCGCCCTGGTTTGACCTTCTGCCTCGTTCCACACTTTTTCCAACTCTCCTCCTTCAACTGTTCCAAACCCTCTCCCCCTCTTGCTCCAAGAGGGAGACTATTCTTGCTCCTAGTAAGCCATTCTGCTGAAAAACGATGACTTTGGTCCCCCTAGTAGTGAATATATCCCCTCCCGGGTAACCTTCCACTGCTCAGCTAATGTGGGAGTGCTGGTAATGGGTCCCACCCATCATCCTAGGGTCCACCTGCAGCTGGGGCAATTGCACCTCTTGTACAGGTGCAATACCCCTCTGTGACACCAGACCTTGCGGGGCGCCACACATGCGCATGCGTACAAATCACACAGGCAAATGAATGGGTGCGCACGGTCATGCACAGTCAAGCGCAGCACCATGCGCTCCCATTATAAACATAGGGGCTTGCGGTGGCTGCGCTCACATTGTGGTTCCCCTCCGCAGAACGCTGCGGAGGGGAACACAAATGTGAATCCACCCTAACTGGTGGTGGTATCATGTCTGGAAGTAGATGGAGCTCCCTACACTAGGTATCCATGCATCCACACACAAGCCTGATCCCTGACTAGAAGTGGGAGCACAAGCCCCTAGTTTTTACGGTGCTGCCTCCTCTGGCTGAGGGGAGGGGTCAGAGTATAGGAAGGGTGAGGAAGGAGAAGGCTGAGGACACATGTGGAGTGAAGAGCTCTGGGTTATGGAGCTGCAGAAGCTCATCCCAGAGTGGCGCAGAGAAGAGAACGCCAGAGTCCTGGGCTGTTCAGGGACTGCATGCCCTGGGAGCCAATTCTGGAGGCCAGGGGATTTCAAGTCTTCTGGTCACAAGCGTGTACCCAAAAGCACAGCCGTGCATAGAGGACTTGGAGCTGTGAGAAATGAAGCAGCACCTTTCATAGGCTCGCATTGCCTGCTATTTGGGAGACTACTGAGAAAGTAACAAGGAGAGCTCCACAGATTAGCTCACAAGCAGCGGAGACTCTAAAGCTAAAAGCGCAGCATGAAGGCATACCGATCCCACCTGGTGGAGTGGACGGCAGCTACTTCCAGGCTGACCGGACCCTGGACCTGATGACCAGTGCCCTTGGACTAAATTACCATCATACCAGTAAAAGTAAAAGACTGAACTACTTTGCCACCCGCTTCTTTTCTGTGCCTGCTTGCTGCACACAGCACCAACATCTACCACCATCATCTACCACCATCATCCACTTTGACTTTCACACTAAACCCTGGGGACCCGCTCCGTCCGTGGGGAGTGTTACACTTAGCTGCTACAACATCTATTCCCCGGGTATACCACAAGCAGCATTGGTCCCTCTGACCAGAATCCACGGATGGCATCACGATCATCTACAAATTCCCTGTAAATATTACTCCTCTTTCCATGCTCTGTCAGGCCCACAGCTTCCAGGCCTACCACCCTGAATCCAAAGACTTAACCCAAATGTCCGAGTACCCCGACCCTAGCTGACTCACCGCCGGCCGGTGGACTCCGGTTTAGACAGGCTGTAGCTCCTTCCTCCTTGTCACGGGTGGGCCGCGCCTGCCGGTAGCCGGACCCGGTGGAGTGCAGATCAAAAGTTGAAGACGTCTTGTAGGAACAGATTAAAGGGGTTAATTTATTTGTGACGCCACCTATGAGTAGTTTCGGTAATCGTTGTCGACGCTGCGGAACCTCCGGGGATGGACAGCAGCAAGATGGAACGCTCCCCACAGGCTGAGCGGTGATCCCCGGAGGCTGGAGCTGCTTAAGATGTTGTGCGGCAGCTGCGGTTACCTTGTAGTGCGGACGGACAGTTCATAAGGAAGCACGGACACAGAAAGTCTCTGCAACGGGTCTTTACTGTAACTAGCAGGCAGTACATGGTATACAGATTACAGGTAGTGGACCGGGTGGACTCAGCAGTAATGGTGTCCCTCAGAGCTCCGCGGTGTTCCTCCATTCTAGCTAAGTGCTTTGCCATTGTCGCCCAGGAATACCAGATCGGGTACAGGGAGGCGGCTTCAATGCCCTATCCAAGATGTACGTTGTGGATGTTTTGGGGAGCCTTGGGTCCCTCAGTGGGTACACCGCTGGTTAGACGACTGGAAGTTGGCTGGTGGTGGGGTGCTCCTGTGAAGCTGCTCCTCCACGCTTCTGGTTCGCATAGCAGAGGTGAACTGCTGCCAGCTTCGGTACCAGTGAACCGGCTGTGAGTTGGGCACGGGGGTATTTTGGAACCCGTGGTTAGTGATGCCCGATCCCGGTTGTTGAGGCCTCAGGTGCTGACACCCGACCGGTGACGGCCCGGGGGCTGCACGAGGTGCAGAGCCCCCGCTCCTACTCCAAGTTTAAGTTCTCTCTTCTCCGAGTTCTACGTTCTCGACTACTCTAAGTGTCTGTACTTCCTACACACTTCCCTAGCACTCCGCCCACCAGGACCCTGGGTTGGTCCTCTGTTCTAGGTGATGCATGCAGGGTTGGATCTCAAAGTTAACCGGATCACTGCTGTGTCAGAGAATATTGCGGCTGCATTTATGGCTGCAATACCCTCCTGTGACGCACTCGTTGCGGGGCGCCACATAGCGACCGTCACGTTTCCTCATACAAATCCTATGTAACCTTGTTGCTTCTCATATTGTGCCCTTATACATCCCTTAAATCTTCCCCATACTTTGTATATGTATGAGAAAATTGAGTGGGGCATGGGTGCAGACACAGTTATCCATGTCCCCATTTTGTGGCTGCACCCATGCCTCAAATCTCCCCTCTGCCCCTAATTAAACTAGATCTTCCTCATCTTCAGCACTTCAACTAAGCACCAAAAGCGCACCTCTGTGGGGTCGCTAAATGATGTCAGCAGTGGGATCAGCTAACCTGATAATGCCGCACAGTGATGTCAGCAATGTGATCAGCTGACCTGATAATGCCACCCAGTGATGTCAGCAATGTGATCAGCTGACCTGATAATGCCACCCAGTGATGTCAGCAATGTGATCAGCTGACCTGAGGACACTGCTTAGGTTGCCTTGACCCAAAAGTGCTGGGAATCAGGGCTTCAATGGGTGTGTATCTGAAAGACAAGTTTTCTGGATTGTCCTTATTACAGCAGCACAGCATTGGACCCGTTATGTTACCACATTGTATCTACCTCTACGTGGGGCTGCAGCAGCTGTGTGTTAAATACGGAAACAGCGGTTGTGGCTTTCACAACCCTCCAAAGAGATTCTCCTGTTTAGTGTTTTTCACCACCATTTAACCCCCATCGACAAGACCCTATTTGTCTTTGTTTCTTTTAAGCGAAAACAAAAAGAGCAGAGCACCCAACATAACAGCGGATATCTAAATGCCAGAAAACACTTAATGGCTGCGCTGAGCGTGCGTGTGCGATACTCTGCTGAAGGAAGGGGGTGGGTGACGTAGCGACATCTCCTGGCACAACACCCATGAAAATATCTTCTAGAAGCCACTTTTCAGCTTCCTTTTATAGATCCTTTAAATCCGCAACAGCTGTTCACCTGCAAGACTGCTGGGAGTTGTAGTTTTGGCATTTTGACATCACACAACTACTAGATTCAAAACTCGTTAAGTGTAATAAATTAGGGCCATCCATGTTTCCAATGTTTTATTTCTTCATTGTGGAGAGACTAAAAAGTAAAGTAACTTTATGATTAATTTTGACCATAACTCAACTTAGTACTTAGACAAATAAGTAACAGAGGCACACGTATAGTATTGTTAGTTGCAAGGACCAAGTTACTCAGCGGCTGGCCCATAGTTCAGTTCACAGTAGCTGTGCCCAGAAACTGTGCTCCAACCGCACATATGATAGGGGTAGTAGTAGGGATAATGTTTTGAGACTCCAATTGGAATTATCAGCCTGATGTGGCTGGCACTACAGATGGTCCCTAGGGGTAGGTGGTAGAGCAGCACAGATAGAAAACCCTTTCCAACTAGGGCTGGCCCCAAAGAGATTATGAGGGTAGTGGTGGTAGGTGTCAAAGAGGAATGAGACAGCAGGAGACAGTCTTTTGCTTTACCTTTTTGCTGCAAATTTATCCAGGGTAGTACAACCACCACCAAGCATGTGGTCCAGCCACAGTCTGATGAGAGTTTGACTTCTCTGCTCAGTGGTAATGAGGGGCTTTCTGCTGTATAAAATCCCTATCCTGGGACACTGGCAGTATTGAAAGTTTAATGCTTCAAGAAGCCTAAGATTCAATCTCCAACACTCTGGCAGCGCAAATCCTGTGACCACATGTTTATACCCCCAACATCTCGTTTGTAGGACTGTTCCCTAAATTCAGGTCTGTCTCACTGGATAAATGACAGGAGGTATGATGTTTAGTGTACACAGCTACTATGCAGCCCTATATGTATCCATGGTAACAGACTACAATGACCGGTGTGTAGTCAGATCCTGCAGATTGGCATAGTTTCCTTCATTGGTCCGGTCCTCAAGTTAGTGAAAGAGATTGGTTTAACTTGGGGAAATTAGTTTCTTAGCTTTTTGGGTTTCCACCGGCCAATCCCAGCTGAGTGTTCCTGTATGGGGGGAATTGGGGGGAGATCACTGTTAAAATCCAAAAATCGATCCAGCCATAAAAATTAAATGCTTTAATTTTAGTGTTTTAAAAAAGATTGCATACTGCAAATATTAAGAGTGAGGAAAATTCAAGCTACATGAAAGAGTTAACATGTTTCGAGGCTTTTTGGATTTTTTAAACTTTCGTGTATTGTGAATTTGCCTCATTTAATATTGAGGTCTCTTTAAATTATTGGAAATAAAGTGTTAATTTTTGGATGTGCTGGATCGCTTTCTGGATGTTTGGTATATTATGGAATGGAATCAGAACTCATCGGAACATGACACTGGTGAATGGATATTTCGTATTTTGAGTTCCCTCTTGGCTAAACGATTGCATGCCCAAAAAAGTATTGCCTGTGAACTTGAGTCTCTTGACAGCCCTTGACATAAAGGTTCCAGTACCCCACCTCAAGGGATAATTTTTGGACCTTATCTCTACAAAGTTCTTTTTTAAAGAAGTTCTGTAGAATTAGATGGCTTCAATCTTCCAAAGACAGCACCACATTAGTCTACAGTTCGTGTGTGGTATTGCAGCTCATCCCTAGTGACCATTGGACGTACCATTGTCAGACAAACACATTTGCCACGTGCAAAACATGGTCAAAAGAGAAGCAACCCGAGCTATGAAGTCGGCGAACATCAGGCGACACTGGCAAACGTGTTTAAACTCAATAATTTATTAGCAATATAATGTAAATGCGGTAACAGTCAATTCCACCATCTATCAGAATAAGCTAAATACATTCAGGCCTGAGCACCACCGCCCGCAGCAGCCCAGGAACGCGGCCCAACACCGAGGCCGCCAAGGTCGGACAGACAGGACCCCAAGGCCTCCATTCGCAAAGCAGCAAAATAATAATAAAATAAAATTAGAGAAACTTCCCCCAGTTCAGGTCTGGGATGGCAACAGATCTCTGGATCCTGCGTTCAGCGAGTTGGGATTGGCTGTCGACACACTGAGTGAGGCGCATGCGTGATGCTTGCACGAATCTCACATGACTCACCTGGAACGGCCACTGTCTCTCTGGACCCCGGAGCATGTCAGCTGCTTGCGTTTCTAAGCAGCTCCACACTCCTGTCCAAGGAGTTGGCGGCTGTTCTGGGTGAGTCATGCGAGATTCGTGCGAGTATTTTCTATGCGTCTTGCTCTGTCCCTGGCCTTTAAAGGGGATATCAAACTACATTGAAGGCCATAAATATCAAATCAGTGGGGGGAATCTGACCCCAGGTGTCCTTACTCCTTCAGTCAGCCAATTCGAGGGGGGTGTCAGAATTTGGGAATGTTCTAGTCCCGGTAAGCACCTTTAAAAATTACATTTACCGTACCCTGTAAAAAAATAAAGTGAATTTTTAAAAACATGGCTGCTTTCTTCAGCATTGATCGCCACATGCTTGATTGGGTTGTGCCAGCCGAGTTCCACATCTGTTATACCAGACACAACTTACAGACAGGGGTGGTGTGGTGTTTTTGTTTTTTTTTTAAGAAGAAAGCAGTCATTTCTTATGATTGAAAAAGTTGCAAGAAAAAAAAAGGTTTGCATCTATCGTATGCATTCTTCAAAATGAAGCACAGACCGTCGCGTTTCGAGCACAATTATAGCAATGAGTATAAGCAGTTCATGCTCGAAATGCGTAGGCCTCTGCTTTATTTTAAGCATGTTTTGCCAACAATAAGATTAATGTTTTTAAAAGAAGTTTCCATGTTGAATATTTGCAAGAGCTGGATAAAAAAATAAAATTGAAATTTCTTTAAAAACTATCATTTTAATGTGAAAACATCGTTAAGATACAAAGCACAGGCCTACACGTTTCAAGTGTGAACGGCTCAATCATAGCAAAGGGTAAAATCCGTTCAAGCTCGAAACACATTTACCTGTAATGTTGTTGGTAAAACTTGGTTAAATACAAAGCACAGGCCTACGCAGTTTGAGCATGAACCGCTTTTAATCATTGCTATGATTGAGACTGGTTGCTTCAAACGCGTAGACCTGAGCTTTATATTTTAACCATGTTTTGCCAACAATGTTACAAGCCAACGCATTTCGAGCATGAACAGATTTTACTTATTGCTAGGATTAATTGATGATTAAGAGTGTTGGCAACACTTGAAACGTGTAGGCCTGTGCTTTAATTTTATTGTTGGGTAAACATCGTTAAAATATATGGTTTTTAAAGAAGTTTCCATTTTGAAGAGTTTTTCAAAAACTATTAATTTTATTGTTTCAGCTTTGAAGAATTTTTGCAGGAGCTGGATACACACGTTGTTTCTTGCAACTTTTTCAATCATCCAGAATTTCTCCACGCACCCATTCCTGACGATTATTACCCTTTTCTCCCTTATAGGAGTCATTAAAGTAGTTTTGGAATTAGCTGGGGAAAAACAAAAAAAAAACTTTAAATTTTTATTTTTTAAAGGGGGCTAATTGTGTAAGATGCGGCCCCTGGAGATGTGTGACAGTCTGATTGCCGGACGTAAGATCACAGACTTGCTACCATGGGATTACTAGTCTCTACGGTCCAGAAATACTATAATACGAGGACGGAGGGTCTCCGTCATAGGAGGTGCCCCCCTGATGACAGGAGTCTTACCAGTGCGCCCCCCCCCCTGATGACGGGAGTCTTACCAGTGGCGCCTCCCCTGATGACGGGAGTCTTACCAGTGGCACCTCCCCTGATGACGGGAGTCTTACCAGTGGCGCCTCCCCTGATGACGGGAGTCTTACCAGTGGCGCCCCCCTGATGACGGGAGTCTTACCAGTGGCGCCCCCCTGATGACGGGAGTCTTACCAGTGGCGCCCCCCCTGATGACGGGAGGCTTACCAGTGGCGCCCCCCTGATGACGGGAGGCTTACCAGTGGCGCCCCCCCTGATGACGGGAGGCTTACCAGTGGCGCCCCCCCTGATGACGGGAGGCTTACCAGTGGCGCCCCCCCCCTGATGACAGGAGTCTTACCACTGGGCCCTCGCCACCCAATGCTACATAGGACAACACGGGTCCGTGGGGAAGGATGAGGCCACGGCGGCATCAGGAAGACGAGATCAAAAATAAATAATACCGTAATACCGTGTGCTTCACATACGACACAGAAGATCTCGCCAGCACGAAGCTTGTCTATTCTACTCAGTCCTCCACAATGGGAGATTAATACTGTTACAGGCCCCATCTCCGACCATCAGAAATTCACTCCCTGCAAATGTTACAAATCCCCGTGAAGGATTCAGTAGATTAATCTGGGGCCGAGGTGGCACAATCCTCAGCAGGAAGACGAAATCTCTTTTTTAAAAGAAAAAAGTAAAAAGTTTTTGATTTTTTTTCACATCAATTTTACAGAAATAAAATTAGATCTCTATGATCTAAAGCTCCAGTCTGAGGTTGTGACGGATAATCGTCTTATTCCGGGTCCGGACACACGAGTATAAAAACAGTCAGTGGTTCTTCAAGAGTTCGGGCTCCCGATCTCCCAGTCTGAGATTGTTGAGAGCCGCTCGTATCGTTTCCATGTTTTGTGCAGGTGACGTCACGTCAAGTAGTCTCTGTATAGAAATAATGAGGTGACCATCATGGGGGACGTCCAAAAATCCCACCACCACTAGGGGCAGAGGGTGGTCACCTGGCCCAGCTGTTGAACTGACTGTCCTGGCTGGTTACAGACTTGACGCTGCAGCGCTTCTTGACGATCATGTTGATGTAGGCCCGCATGATCTTGGTGATCTCTCCCACCTGGAGAAAGAAGGACAAACAAGGACGGAGATTTACTAAGAGATTGGATTAGGGACGACTGCCAACAAAAACAAACAGTCATCTACGGATTCTTCCATTCTCTCCTCTCACTTCCTAAGACATAAACAAAACCAAACTCATCATCTTTCCCCCATCTTGCGTATCATCTTTACCCAATGTATCACAAGAAATTACACTACACTTTGCCCTATCCCTGAAGTCCGCTGCCTTGGAGTAACCCTTGATTCTGCCTTGTCCTTCAAACCGCACAACCAAGCTCTCGCCACCTCCTGTCGCCTCCAACTCAAAAATATTTCCAGAATCCTTCCTCAGCCCTCAATCTATTATAATTCTAGTACATGCCCTCATCCTTTCCCACCTTGACTATTGCAACCTCCTCCTCTGTGGCCTCCCTGCTAACACTCTTGCACCTCTACAATCTGTCTTTAACTCTGCTGCCCGACTAATTCATCTCTCCTCACTATTCCTCCACTTCTCTCTTCTGCAAATCCCTCCACTGGCTCCCAATTCACTGGTGTATCCAATTCAAACTACTAACATTGACTTACAAAGCCATCTACAACTTGTCTCCCCCATATATCTCAACTAATTTGCCGATATCATCCAACTCAATCTTTGATACTCCCAAGACCTCCTCCTTTCCTCCACACTTGTACGTTCCTCACATAACCACCTGCAAGACTTCTCAAGTATCCTTCATCCTCTGGAACTCTGCAAGCCGACACGTCCGACTGTCCCTACACTCAGAACTTTTAAGCAGAACCTGAAAACAAATCTCTTCAGAACAGCCTACAACCTGCAATGCCCACAGTGCCACCGGACCTGGCACTCCACCACCAGAGCTGACCCAACCCAATGTCTCTCTCCCCACCGCCCTGTAGAATGTAAGCCCACAAGGGCAGGGTTCTCTCTCCCCCTGTACCAGTCTGTCACTGTTAGTTAGTTCATTTTATTTTTCACTTGTTTTGTATGTAACCCTTCTCATGTACAGCAAAGTGGACTCTGCAGAAAAAAAAAATAATGCTCCACTATTACTAATAATACACTGCTATAATACTGCTAACCAAGTCTATCGTCTATTACTCAATCTTACTTCTCTTCCCCTACGGACAAGGTGATGACACTGACCTGGGTGGTTTCAAAGAACATTTCTCGATCGTCTACTGTGATCTTGAAGGTGTTCGGCTGTGGAGCCCCAAAGAAAATGATGTGTTCATACTGAAACGTCTCCAGAGGCTTCGATTCTCCTCGTTTGTAAACAGATACATTCTCTGCGCTCACCCCGAGCCACAAATCATTAGGAAATCCTCCTTCTTTATACTGTAAGACAAGGGCAAAAAGTTATATTCTTGTATATAGGGGCAGTATTATAGTAGTTATATTCTTGTACATAGGAGCAGTATTATAGTAGTTATATTCTTGTACATAGGGGCAGTATTATAGTAGTTATATTCTTGTACATAGGGGCAGTATTATAGTAGTTATATTCTTGTACATAGGGGCAGTATTATAGTAGTTATATTCTTGTACATAGGGGCAGTATTATAGTAGTTATATTCTTGTACATAGGAGCAGTATTATAGTAGTTATATTCTTGTACATAGGGGCAGTATTATAGTAGTTATATTCTTATACATAGGAGCAGTATTATAGTAGTAATATTCTTGTATATAGGAGCAGTATTATAGTAGTTATATTCTTGTACATAGAGGCAGTATTATAGTAGTTATATTCTTGTACATAGAGGCAGCATTATAGTAGTTATATTCTTGTACATAGGAGCAGTATTATAGAAGTTATATTCTTGTATATAGGAGCAGTATTATAGTCGTTATATTCTTGTATATAGGGGCAGTATTATAGTAGTTATATTCTTGTATATAGGTGCAGTATTATAGTAGTTATATTCTTATACATAGGGGCAGTATTATAGTAGTTATATTCTTATATATAGGGGCAGTATTATAGTAGTTATATTCTTGTATATAGGAGCAGTATTATAGTAGTTATATTCTTGTATATAGGGGCAGTATTATAGTAGTTATATTCTTGTATATAGGAGCAGTATTATAGTAGTTATATTCTTGTACATAGGAGCAGTATTATAGTAGTTATATTCTTGTATATAGGGACAGTATTATAGTAGTTATATTCTTGTACATAGGAGCAGTATTATAGTAGTTATATTCTTGTACATAGGAGCAGTATTATAGTAGTTATATTCTTGTATATAGGGGCAGTATTATAGTAGTTATATTCTTGTACATAGGAGCAGTATTATAGTAGTTATATTCTTGTACATAGGGGCAGTATTATAGTAGTTATATTCTTATACATAGGAGCAGTATTATAGTAGTAATATTCTTGTATATAGGAGCAGTATTATAGTAGTTATATTCTTGTACATAGAGGCAGTATTATAGTAGTTATATTCTTGTATATAGAGGCAGCATTATAGTAGTTATATTCTTGTTATAGGAGCAGTATTATAGTAGTTATATTCTTGTATATAGAGGCAGCATTATAGTAGTTATATTCTTGTATATAGGGGAAGTATTATAGTAGTTATATTCTTGTATATAGGGGAAGTATTATAGTAGTTATATTCTTGTATATAGGGGCAGTATTATAGTAGTTATATTCTTGTATATAGGGGCAGTATTATAGTAGTTATATTCTTGTATATAGGGGCAGTATTATAGTAGTTATATTCTTGTACATAGGGGCAGTATTATAGTAGTTATATTCTTGTACATAGGGAGCAGTATTATAGTAGTTATATTCTTGTATATAGGAGCAGTATTATAGTAGTTATATTCTTGTACTTAGTTGGCAGTTTTAGTTATATTATTCTTCGTATTACTACTACTCTGTGGGGAACACTTACCTCAACATCAAACAACGTAGATCCGTACCCCGGCCACTCAATGACAATTGCCATATAGTTCACCATCGCTTGGTGTTGTGACATCCCATAGAAGCGGCTCCATTTTTCGGCTATACTTGTACGAGCTGCTGACAGTTCCTCCTTCACCCACATCTCCATCATCTGCTCTTCCTCCATCTTCTGCTTCTTCATGGAGCCCACTTTGAAGCCCCGTTTCAGGGTCCCCTCCAGGAAGCTGGTCCTCCTCCTCTCCAGGGTCTGACCCGAGGAGCCGCTGCTGGTCTTTGTGGCTTGAAGAATCTTGTTTTTTAGCCGCTGAACAGGATAAACAGTCTCCAAGGTCCATGAAACTTTGGAAATGTCTCCATGTTGATATTGCAATCGTAAGGCAGCCAAGTGCTGTAAAGTGTCTTCGGGGGCAGGAAAGTGGCCACTTGTAAGACTTTCATGAGCCTGAAAAAAATATTAAAATTTTCTTCATTTTCTCACCCTTCTTTAAAGAAATAGAAAGTTTCCATTGGGGGGAGTTGGTTGAAACTCATTAAAATAGTTCCCATTAGACTCCACAAAGCCTGTGTCTCCAGTGAGCTCCCCTAGTGGTGGCTGTATAAATCTGTATTTAGCTCCCTCTAGTGGTGGCTGTATAAATCTGTATGTAGTGAGCTCCCCCTAGTGGCGACTAGAGTCAGGATTTATCATTTATACATTATGCAGAAGATTTGGAGCTGTGTATTAGAAAAAGGAGCTTCTGCGCCTGTAACAGATTTAATATGAAATCACAGATTTGGAGCCATTTAGACCTTTACTTAGATCCTTCAAAGCACTTCAGATTTTATAAACAATATCAGATCAAGACACCGTACAGCCATCATTTCTTGCAAAAAGTTTTTTTTTTATATTTCAATCTAGACAGGAGATTGGGATCCTTCATCCTTAAAATATATTTTCACTATTCGGTTGAGATGAAATGCTCCATAGATCAAAAATTATGAAATAAAGACGAACCTGCTCAAACATGAAGGCAAATTCAACACCCTCCTTAGGAACGCTCTGTACATCGAGGAAGCAATAGAGTTTAAAGTACAAAGTCCACTGCCCCGAACCGTCCTCATCCTCCTCTGTGCTGGCGAGTCTGAGGAAAAAAGAGAGGCAGCACAAATGTTAATACAATATTGGATGTGGATTATCTGCATTATACTCCAGAGCTGCACTCACTATTCTGCTGGTGCAGTCACTATGTACATACATTACATTACTGATCCGGAGTTACCTCCTGCATTATACTCCAGAGCTGCACTCACTATTCTGCTGGTGCAGTCACTGTGTACATACATTACATTACTGATCCTGAGTTACCTCCTGTATTATACTCCAGAGCTGCACTCACGATTCTGCTGGTGCAGTCACAGTGTACATACATTACATTACTGATCCTGAGTTACCTCCTGTATTATACTCCAGAGCTGCACTCACTATTCTGCTGGTGCAGTCACTGTGTACATACATTACATTACTGATCCTGAGTTACCTCCTGTATTATACTCCAGAGCTGCACTCACTATTCTGCTGGTGCAGTCACTATGTACATACATTACATTACTGATCCGGAGTTACCTCCTGCATTATACTCCAGAGCTGCACTCACTATTCTGCTGGTGCAGTCACTGTGTACATACATTACATTACTGATCCTGAGTTACCTCCTGTATTATACCCCAGAGCTGCACTCACTATTCTGCTGGTGCAGTCACGGTGTACATACATTACATTACTGATCCTGAGTTACCTCCTGCATTATACTCCAGAGCTGCACTCACTATTCTGCTGGTGCAGTCACGGTGTACATACATTACATTACTGATCCCGAGTTACCTCCTGTATTATACTCCAGAGCTGCACTCACTATTCTGCTGGTGCAGTCACTGTGTACATACATTACATTACTGATCCTGAGTTACCTCCTGTATTATACTCCAGAGCTGCACTCACTATTCTGCTGGTGCAGTCACTGTGTACATACATTACATTACTGATCCTGAGTTACCTCCTGGATTATACTCCAGAGCTGCACTCACTATTCTGCTGGTGCAGTCACTGTGTACATACATTACATTACTGATCCTGAGTTACCTCCTGTATTATACTCCAGAGCTGCGCTCACTATTCTGCTGGTGGAGTCACTGTGTACATACATTACATTACTGATCCTGAGTTACCTCCTGTATTATACTCCAGAGCTGCACTCACTATTCTGCTGGTGCAGTCACTGTGTACATACATTACATTACTGATCCTGAGTTACCTCCTGTATTATACTCCAGAGCTGCACTCACTATTCTGCTGGTGCAGTCACTGTGTACATACATTACATTACTGATCCTGAGTTACCTCCTGTATTATACTCCAGAGCTGCACTCACTATTTTGCAGGTGCAAGCACTGTGTACATACCCTAGATCAAACTTTCAAGTATCTATTAATCTTTGGACCTGCATGCACAATTCTATAGGCTTCAAGACAAAATCCCGCATCATTCCCCAGAATATCCAGATGATATTTTATGTGATCTTTTCATCAGATTTTGCATTATAGACAGGAGAGGAATCTGGTAATTTTTCCTATGTAAAATCACTGATAATACTTGTTTTACTAGTTGGAGGGGAATAGCTTCAGTCCAATACAAATAGGAGATTTATAAAAACACAATTTATCTATAAAAAAATATAGATTATGTTAAAAAAAAAATCCAACCTCTCAAACTTTGCAAGTACGTCCGCCACAATAACCCGGCTCTCCACCGCCCGGTCTGTTTGCTTGTTGCGTTCAAATAGGGCAAACATGTTCCGGCTATCATCCATAGAAAGGCCACGGATTAGTTTTTCCACAACCTGCAAAAAAATCCAAACAATCGACACTTAGGACTGAAGACATAATTATCATGGTGACAAATCAAAGCTGCATTAATCAGTGAGCATTTAGCTCCCTTTGGTGGTAGCTGTATAATTAATAATAATAATAATAATAATATATAATAATTGCAAAGCTCCCTCTTGTGGTGATTGTATAAATCTGTATGTAGTGAGCTCCCTCTAGTGGTGACTGCATAAATCTGTATGTAGTGAGCTCCCTCTAGTGGTGACTGTATAAATCTGTATGTAGTGAGCTCCCTCTAGTGGTGGATGTATAAATCTGTGTGTAGTGAGCTCCCTCTAGTGGTGACTGTATAAATCTGTATGTAGTGAGCTCCCTCTAGTGGTGACTATTTCCAATTGGAGCCACATATCAGTTATGGGTGAGAAGTGACTTCTGCACTGAATATCTTGGTGTAATCACCTCTCCTGCTGTGGTGTGAGAATTAATACTGATCTGGCAGGAGCCTCCACCGTGACAGTAGACCGTCGTGTTCATGTTGCTGCGTGACAGCAGTGCCGAGATCTCCTCTTGGGACGGGACCAGCTCACGACATTTTGTTTTCTTCAGAGCGTCAGCAATGAAATGAGCGAACTGTTCCACCTCTGTGCCTGGAAAGCTATCCCGCACCCTGCAAGAGGCGGCGAGTCAGAGATCCATAGGAAAACATTTCTTAAAACTTTCCAAGATACAAAAGTCCATCTATGTCCACTGGATGACAGTAGACCGTGAGAAATACCCTATGGAAGAAAACATGGGCCCTGAGTCTTAAAGAAGCCCCCCATAGAATTAGCTAAACCTGTGTGATAGAACAAGTAGTGTAAATGTGGTAATACATGCGCCGATCGCGATCTTCTCCGGTGTCACAGGACTGAAATTCTGACTCCGGATTACACGAAGCTGTGTGTGACCCAAAAGTATTAGGAGGGATTCTTAAATAATTAAGTACTCGTTTTCCTTCAGCGCCACTGTGCCACCATTTAACATCCAGCCATTGCTATACAGCCGTACATCACCAAACACAATGCTGAGCATCAGATAGAGCTGTGTAAAGTAGCCATCACTGGACTGTGAAGGAGACTGTGAAGAAGGAGTGTTCTGTGCAGCTGTACATCACCAAGCACAATGCCAAGCAGCTGCAGCCGTACATCACCAAGCACAATGGCAAGCATCGTACATCACCAAGCACAATGCCAAGCATCGTACATCACCAAGCACAATGCCAAGCAGCTGCAGCCATACATCACCAAGCACAATGCTGAGTGATGGATGGAGCTGTGTAAAGCTTCCACCCGGGACTCTGGAGGGGTTACATACATTTCATGAGCATGAACCTACAGCTTTACCTCTTCAGGTGGAATTTCAGGTAGCGCAGTATGTCCCGGCCGGGCAGGAAGGTGCAGCTCATGGAGGAGAGCAGCTGCCAGTGGCGCAGGTTGCCCGGGCTGTTGGGTTGGGGCACGTGGTTGGTCTGTTTGATCAGCTGGCAGTAAACTTCATCTCTCAGAGGTTTCAGGTCCTGGCAGGTCTGTAGGATTCCCTGTATGATGGGGACGGGGTCCGGGACGGTCTCGATCTCCTGCAGGGAGTTGAAGATCCTCACGGCCTCATCCTGCAGCGTGGTGTAACCCTTCTCCTTTTGCACTGTAAGACATGACAATACTAATGTGCAATACTGTACACAACCCACACACAAGGAGGGCGCTCTAGAGCAGCTCTAATTATTGAGCGTAGAAATGCCCGTCTATATTAAATGTGTGACAAAATCCTTGTCAAAAGGGTGTCAGGTATGAGGGGTCTATAGAGAGAAGGACAAAGGTAACAGCCCATGTGAATATATACATTTACAGAATGAGTAACAGAAGGACATTAGATGTTTCTCTATTATTATAGTCTCTTCTCACACTGTTAGTATTCACAGGCTGAATATTCCCAGAGGTTACAGGTCACCAGTCACCAGTTACGGGGGTTGTATACTCTGCCCACCACCTTTATCATGATGTAATTGGGGTTCCTGTAACCTCTTTATTTCTGAGGTGCAGGGGGACATCGGGGGATATAGAGTTATATTATGTCCCGCTCCATATGCTAATTCCGTGGTTCGGTCATATGGGCGACTGCAGATTGTGGTCAGCACTGCCCCGCTCCATGCCAACACCACCCCTCCTGACTATGCGCAAGTGGATCACCGTGCGCAAGTTCATCACCGTGCGCAAGTTCATCACCGTGCGCAAGTTCATCACCGTGCGCAAGTTCATCACCGTGCGCAAGTTCATCACCGTGCGCAAGTTCATCACCGTGCGCAAGTTCATCACCGTGCGCAAGTTCATCACTGTGCCCTATTGAAGAACCAGTGATTCCACTGCGCAGACTCGAGACTAGGGAATTGTGTGGACGACATAGCGACATCATTCACTACCACACACTCAGGAACGGGCGTCATTGACCACAATCTGCCGACACCCATATGACCGAACCACGAAATTAGCATATAGAGCAGAATAAAACTCATTTTTTGAAGACTAAGGTGCGTAATATTACTTACAGTTCAGATTGACGTCCCCATAAGGCAGTGGTAGAAGTGGCGAGTGCAAAGGATGCTGGGTGTATCTTAAGATGGGGTTTCTCCTGTACGTCTGCTCTACGGCTTCACCGTTCAGGCTGTTCTCCTGATAGACCGGGAATAGGAATAAGCAACTTTAGATCAACTATTATGAAAAATACAGTACCTACACTTCACCACTGGGTGGCAGTATAACATCAATGACAGAATTAGGATTGTAAGGCTATTGTTACAGTGGTGGGAGGTGGAGACATCAGCTGAAATTTGCATTATGATGAGCTACTGGACTACAAAGAGTCAATATACTGTTCCTGCACAGGAGCCTCATCTGTATGGGTCTGCCAAACTATTAAAAAAAAAGTGTTTTATCCCCCGCATAGTAAAGAGCTAGAGAATATAATGTAAATCCAGAGATATACAAAAAACACACAGCTCATATTACACCCACATGTAAATGTATGTACACAGTTTGGAGTAATTCTACTGTATAACTTGATCCTGAGTTACCTCCTGTATTATACTCCAGAGCTGCACTCACTATTCTGCTGGTGCAGTCACTGTACATTACATTACTGATCCTGAGTTACCTCCTGTATTATACTCCAGAGCTGCACTCACTATTCTGCTGGTGCAGTCACTGTGTACATACATTACATTACTGATCCTGAGTTACCTCCTGTATTATACTCCAGAGCTACACTCACTATTCTGCTGGTGCAGTCACTGTGTACATACATTACATTACTGATCCTGAGTTACCTCCTGTATTATACTCCAGAGCTGCACTCACTATTCTGCTGGTGCAGTCACTGTGTACATACATTACATTACTGATCCTGAGTTACCTCCTGTATTATACTCCAGAGCTACACTCACTATTCTGCTGGTGCAGTCACTGTGTACATACATTACATTACTGATCCTGAGTTACCTCCTGTATTATACTCCAGAGCTGCACTCACTATTCTGCTGGTGCAGTCACTGCGTACATACATTACATTACTGATCCTGAGTTACCTCCTGTATTATACTCCAGAGCTGCACTCACTATTCTGCTGGTGCAGTCACTGTGTACATACATTACATTACTGATCCTGAGTTACCTCCTGTATTATACTCTAGAGCTGCACTCACTATTCTGCTGGTGCAGTCACTGTGTACATACATTACATTACTGATCCTGAGTTACCTCCTGTATTATACTCCAGAGCTGCACTCACTATTCTGCTGGTGCAGTCACTGTGTACATACATTACATTACTGATCCTGAGTTACCTCCTGTATTATACTCCAGAGCTGCGCTCACTATTCTGCTGGTCAGTCTTCCACTCACCTTGATGTCGCGGATGAGTTGCTGGGTTGGGGTCTCTATGGGGGCTTTGCTGTCTATCACCCCCTGAATGGCATTCGCCCACCTCATGGCCTCATTCAGTAGCTTGGTGTACAATCTGTAGGAATGTTTCCTCCCATAGATGACAATGTTCCAGTATCCTGCAGATGAGATGTTGGTATTATTGGTCGGGGCGGTGATGGTGTGGGGGGGGGGGGGGAGATGATGGCAGTCGCCTTGCAGGGGTCTGGTTACCTGTTTCGGTGTGCGTCCTCTCGTCCGGCTGCACCACGGAGCACAGGCTGTTCAGCACCAGGGTGCCCAGCTTGGACGCCGCCCGCTCCGAGGACTTGTAATAATCCAGAGCATTTCGGGTCAGAACAAACCAGCGACGTTTCAGTTTGAGCGACGCCATTTTACTGCTGTTCTGGACCTCTTTATGGAGCCAACCTGCCAGCGTGGGGACAAGAGCAACATTATGTCACATAGGTTGCCTGTAGGGGGCAGAGTTGTATCATGAGTAGCAATCACAGAGCTAGGTATGCTTTATATAATGTACGGTGAATGGTCTCCTCTGTCCCTATGATAACACTTCTCTGCACTGCATTCTAGCAGCTAATAAGGTCATAAAGTCACATGCCCATATAACAAACAATAGGAGTATATATATTAAAGTATCCATTGGTATTTTCTTCTTGATCCCCATGATAACACTTCCTGGCACTGTATTCCAGCAGTGTAGTCATAAGGTCAAATGTTCTTATATATTATATATACTCCTATTGTTTCTTTATAGTATCCGTGTGTATTCTCCCTTCCTGGCATTGTTCTCTATTACCTCTGTGTTGTCATGACAACATTAATGACAAATCAACCAATAGATTATAATAAATGTATCCATCTTCTTTCATCATGTTTGTTCCTATGACAACACCTCCTGGCACTTTCCAGGCTCTGATCCTCAGTTTTGTCTTAAGGTCAGTGACCTTCACTGTAAATAATTGGAACACAGACAGTAAACATATGTATCGTCTTCATGTGTTCCCATGACAACACTTCCTATAACTACGTGCTGATCACTCAGTGTTGTCAGACCCCTAAACAAGTGGAATGTCTACAGTGTACATGTGTGTATTCCCTCTCTGTCCCTATGACAACACTTCCCGTCACTATATTGTGGCAGCTTAGTGTTGAGATAAGGTCACATGTATATTCTATACATTCAAATTGGTTACAAGCGCATATTCCCATCCAGCGTCCCTATGATAACTCTTCTTGCCACTGTGTTCTTATGAGAATGGGCAGAAAGAAACCAGATAGAAGCCCACTTTTATTTGATATTACAGGTAAGTAAATTAAAGGAAAGCTTCAGTGCTAGTATCTAAGCCAAGTGCAGGAAGTGTTGTCATAGGGACAGAGGCCCTAAACCTTCTCCCAGAAGCAACATGTCCTTTGTCAGAAATTCCTTAACACATTCTTCTGATTCATTTACCTCTCACCAGAAACTCCTGCCCGTCCACCTTGGCTTCTCCGCGCGGCTTCTGCAGCAGAGAGATCCAATGATGCATCTCCTCCGGAATATCCGTGTTGCAGTGAATGACGCGGTTCGCAGTGATGATCACAAAGGAATTCGGTCTGTAATAAGGAGACAAAGATAAATTTGATTGCAAGGATTTTATAGAGATAAGTTCCCATCAGCTCGCACAATTCTACATCAGGTTACAGTCATCGAGTTAAAAGGATGAAAATCTGGCTTCCAGCAGCCACCACTAGGGGGAGCTCACTACTAGAGGGAGCTCACTATATACAGATTTATACAGTCACCACTAGAGGGAGCTGACTACATACAAATTTATATGGTCACCACTAGAGGGAGCTCATTATATACAGATTTATACAGTCACCACTGGGAGGAGCTCACTACATACAGATCTATACAGTCACCACTAGAGGGAGCTCACTACATACAGATTTATACAGTCACCACTAGGAGGAGCTCACTACATACAGATTTAAGCCCCCGTCACACTGAGGGAGATCACTGTTGCGTCACAGGTTTTGTGACGCAACAGCAACCTCGCTAGCGATCTCTCCATGTTTGACACACAGCAGCGACCAGGTTCCTGCTGTGAGATCGCGGATCATGGTGGATCATCCTGGACCATTTTTTAATCGTCGGTCTCCCGCTGGCCAGCATGCATCGGTGTGTTTGACAGAGACAATGAGCAACGACCTCAATACTACATTTCTGAGAGACCGGGTTCCAAAGACCGCCTTATCTTTTCCGTATCGTTGCTGCGTCGCTGGTGAGATCTGACTGTTTGACATCTCACCAGCAACCACGTAGCAACGCACCAGTGATCCCTACCAGGTAGTATCGATGTCGGGATCGCTGGAGTGTCGCTAGTGTGACGGTACCCTTATTATAGTCACCACTAGACGGAGCTTACTACATACAGATTTATATATCCACCACTAGAGGGAGCTCACTACATACAGATTTATACAGCCACCACTAGGGGGAGCTCACTATATACAGATTTATACAGTCACCACTAGAGGGAGCTCACTACATACAGATTTATATATCCACCACTAGAGGGAGCTCAGTACATACAGATTTATACAGTCACCACTAGAGGGAGCTCACTACATACAGATTTATACAGCCACCACTAGAGGGAACTCACTGTATACAGATTTATACATCCACCACTAGAGGGAGCTCACTGTATGGGAATTTATGCAGCTCCTCTAGAACTAAATACTAAATCCATATGAAGTGAGTTAGTGGCCTCTGATAACATTATACAGTCTTAACCCCTTCAGGACCCAGCCTATTTTGACCCTAAAGACCTTGGCCTTTTTTGCAATTCTGACCAGTGTCCCTTTATGAGGTTATAACTCGGGAACGCTTCAACCGATCCTAGCGATTCTGAGATTGTTTTTTCGTGACATATTGGGCTTCATGCTAGTATTAAATTTAAGTCGATAATTTTTGCGTTTATTTGTGAAAAAATCAAAAATATGGCAAAAATTTTGAAAATTTCACAATTTTCACATTTTTAATTTTTTTTTCTAATAAACAAGATAGATATGTGACAGAAAAAAGTTATTAAATAATATTTCCCACATGTCTACTTCACATCAGCACAATTTTGGAAAAAAAAAATTTTTTTGTTAGGACGTTATAAGGGTTCAAAGTTCATGAGCAATTTTTCATTTTTCAACCAAAATTTACAAAACCATTTTTTTTAGTGACCACATCACATTTGAAGTCCTTTTGAGGGGTGTACATGACAGAAAACACCCAAAAGTGACACCATTCCAAAAACTGCACCCCTCAAACTACTCAAAACTACATTCAAGAAGATTATTAACCCTTCAGGTGCTTCACAGGAACTAAAGCAAAGTGGAAACAAAAAATGGATATTTTAATTTTTTTATCAAAAATGTTCTTTTAGCCTCAATTCTTTCATTTTCACATGAGCAACAGGATAAAATGGATCTTAAAATGTGTTGTGCAAATTCTCCCGAGTACATCGATACCTCATATGTGGTCATAAACCATTGTTTGGGCGCACGGCAGGGCTCAGAAGGGAAGGAGCGCAATTTGACTTTTGGAGCTAATTTTACATTCAAAAAGTGAAATTGCGCTCCTTCCCTTCTGAGCCCTGCCGTGCGCCCAAACAGTGGTTTATGACCACATATGAGGTATCGGTGTACTCAGGAGAAATTGCCCAACAAATTTTAGGATGAATTTTATGCTGTTGCCATGTGAAAACGAAAGAATTTAGGCTAAAAGAAAATTTTTGTGAAAAAAAAAGTACTATTTCATTTTCACAGATCAATTTGTAAAGCACCTGGGGGTTCAATATGCTCACTACCCATCTAGATATGTTCCCTGGGGGGTCTAGTTTCCAAAATGGGGTCACTTGTGGGGGAGCTCCAATGTTTAGGCACACAGGGGCTCTCCAAACGCGACATGGTGTCCGCTAACAATTGTAATAAAAATCAGCTCAAATTGTTAGCTGTAACCATGTTGTGTTTAGTGAGCCCCTGTGTGCCTAAACATTGGGGCTCCCCCACAAGTGACCCCATTTTGGAAACTAGACCCCCCAAGGAACGTATCTAGATGCATAGTGAGCACTTTGAACCCCCAGGTGCTTCACAAATTCATCCATAAAAATGAAAAAGCACTTTTTTTTCCACAAATATTTTCTTTTTTCATTATTATGGATCAATTTGTGAAGCACCTGGGGGTTGAAAGTGCTCACTATGCATCTAGATACGTTCCTTTGGGGGTCTAGTTTCCAAAATGGGGTCACTTGTGGGGGAGCTCCAATGTGGAGACGCACAGGGGCTCTCCAAACGTGACATGGTGTCCGCTAATAATTTGAATGCAAAATGAGCTCAAATTGTAAGCGGACACCGTGTTGCGTTTGGAGAGCCACTGTGCGTCTCCACATTGGAGCTCCCCCACAAGTGACCCCATTTTGGAAACTAGACCCCCAAGGGAACGTATCTAGATGCATAGTGAGAACTTTGAACCCCAGGTGCTTCACAAATTAATCTGTAAAAATGAAAAAGTACTTTTTTTCCGCAAAAATCTTTTTTTATCATTAATTTGTGAAGCACCTGGGGGTTCAATATGCTCACTACCCATCTAGATATGTTCCCTGGGGGGTCTAGTTTCCAAAATGGGGTCACTTGTGGGGGAGCTCCAATGTTTAGGCACACAGGGGCTCTCCAAACGCGACATGGTGTCCGCTCACAATTTGAATAAAAATCAGCTCAAATTGTTAGCTGTCACCATGTTGCGTTTGGAGAGCCCCTGTGTGCCTAAACATTGGAGCTCCCCACAAGTGACCACATTTTGGAAACTAGACCCCCCAAGGAGCTTATTTAGATGCATAGTGAGCACTTTGAACCCCCAGGTGCTTCACAAATTCATCCGTAACAATGAAAAAGTACTTCTATTTCCAAAAAATTTTCTTTTTCCATTTTTAAAGATTAATTTGTGAAGCACTGGGATGTTCAAAATGCTCACCACCCATCTAGGTAAGTTCCCTGGGGGGTCTAGTTTCCAAAATGGGGTCACTTGTAGGGGAGCTCCAAAGTTTAGGCACATAGGGGCTCTCCAAACGTGACATGGTGACAGCTAACAATTTGAGCTGATTTTTATTCAAATTGTGAGCGGACACCATGTCGCGTTTGGAGAGCCCCTGTGTGCCTAAACATTGGAGCTCCCCACAAGTGACCCCATTTTGGAAACTAGACCCCCCAGGGAACATATCTAGATGGGTAGTGAGCATATTGAACCCCAGGTGCTTCACAAATTAATGATAAAAAAAGATTTTTGCGGAAAAAAAAGTACTTTTTCATTTTTACAGATTAATTTGTGAAGCACCTGGGGGTTCAAAGTTCTCACTATGCATCTAGATACGTTCCCTTGGGGGTCTAGTTTCCAAAATGGGGTCACTTGTGGGGGAGCTCCAATGTGGAGACGCACAGGGGCTCTCCAAACGCAACATGGTGTCCGCTTACAGTTTGAGCTCATTTTGCATTCAAATTGTTAGCGGACACCATGTCGCGTTTGGAGGGTTCCCGTGTGTCTCCACATTGGAGCTCCCACACAAGTGACCCCATTTTGGAAACTAGACCCCCCAAGGAATGTATCTAGATGCATAGTGAGCACTTTCAACCCCCAGGTGCTTCACAAATTGATCCATAATAATGAAAAAAGAAAATTTTTGTGGAAAGAAAAGTGCTTTTTCATTTTTATGAATGAATTTGTGAAGCACCTGGGGGTTCAAAGTGCTCACTATGCATCTAGATACATTCCTTGGGGGGTCTAGTTTCCAAAATGGGGTCACTTGTGGGGGAGCCCCAATGTTTAGGCACACAGGGGCTCACTAAACACAACATGGTTACAGCTAACAATTTGAGCTGATTTTTATTCAAATTGTTAGCGGACACCATGTCGCGTTTGGAGAGCCCCTGTGTGCCTAAACATTGGAGCTCCCCCACAAGTGACCCCATTTTGGAAACTAGACCCCCCAAGGAACTTATTTAGATGCATAGTGAGCACTTTGAACCCCCAAGTGCTTCACAAATTGATCCGTAAAAATGAAAAAGTACTTTGTTTCCACAAAAATTTATTTTTTCATTTTTACGGATCAATTTGTGAACCACTTGGGGGTTCAAGTGCTCACTATGCATCTAGATACGTTCCTTGGGGGGTGTAGTTTCCAAAATGGGGTCACTTGTGGGGGAGCTCCAATGTTTAGGCACACAGGGGCTCTCCATACGCGACATGGTGTCCGCTAACAATTGGAATTGTTAGCGGACACCATGTTGCATATGGAGAGCCGCTGTGTGACTCAACATTAGAGCTCCCCCACAAGTGACCCCATTTTGGAAACTAGACCCCCCAAGGAACGTATCTAGATGCATAGTGAGCACTTTGAACCCCCAGGTGCTTCACAAATTGATCCGTAAAAATGAAAAAATAATTTTTTTGTGGGAAAAAAAAGTACTTTTTTAATTTTATGGATCAATTTGTGAACCACTTAGGGGTTCAAGTGCTCACTATGCATCTAGATACGTTCCTTGGGGGGTGTAGTTTTCCAAAATGGGGTCACTTGTGGGGGAGCTCCAATGTTTAGGCACACAGGGGCTCTCCATACGCGACATAGTGTCCGCTAATAATTGGAGCTAATTTTCCATTCAACTTGTTAGCGGACACCATGTCACGTATGGAGTGCTCCTGTGTGCCACCAGCACAAGGGCAACTGGAAGAGTTGGGGTACAGCACCAGAAAATGGCACCTCTAATGTGCCATTTTCTGGGGTGGCTGTGAGTTGCAATTTGCAGTGTGGGGGGCCACAACATTTGGGTCTCTCCACGATGGGGATTGCAGCCCCCCAACTGCCAAGTTGTACCTGGCTGGCATCCAAAAATAAGGCAAAGCTCCTTGTCATTTTATTGGTAAACGTAAAAAAAAAAAATGGCGTGGGGCTCCGCCATATTTTTGGTCCAGCCAGGTACAACTTGGCAGCTACGGACTGCCAGCAACCCCCAGCTGCCTCGTTGTACCTGGCTGGTACCCAAAAATACAGCAAAGCCCTTTTTTTTTTTCTTTCTAGAATTCTAGAAAAAAAATGACGTAGGGCTCCGCCATATTTTTGGTCCAGCCAGGTACAACTTGGCAGCTACGGACTGCCAGCAACCCCCAGCTGCCTCATTGTACCTGGCTGGTACCCAAAAATACAGCAAAGCCCTTTTTTTTTTCTTTCTAGAACTAATTCTAGAAAAAAAAAATGACGTAGGGCTCCGCCATATTTTTGGTCCAGCCAGGTACAACTAGGCAGCTGGGGGCTGGATTCCACAGCATGGAGAGGCCCAAGCGTTCTGGGCCCCCCATGCTGCGAATTGCAGCCCGCAGCCGCCCCAAAAAATGGCGCATTCATTGAAGCGCCATTTTCTGGCGCTGTACCCAGACTCTTCCAGTTGCCCTGGTGCCGGTGGCAAACTGGGTAATAAAGGGGTTAATGCCAGCTTGTTATTTTCAGCTGGCACTAAGCCCCGAGATTCATAATTTAGGGCCAATGGTAGACCCGCCATTAGGAATCTCTGGTAAATAGTCAGAAAATACACACAGAGAAAAATCTTTTTATTTGAAAAAAAAACAAACAAAATTTGGACTCCATCTTTATTATAAAGATCCGACGTAGTCCACAACGACGGTCCCACGGCGCTCGACCGCCTCCGACGTAGTCCACAACGAAGGTCCCACGACGCTCGATCGCCTCTGCTCAATCCAGAGATTGCAGCAAGGGATCAAGTGTCCTTTTCCTACAGCCTATGGGGTCAGAGTTATGTTGCACTGTATGACAATGATCTGTCATACAGTGCACCATGACTATGATCCCAGAGACTACAACAAGAGGATACTTGATCCCTTGTTGCACCCATCCATTCACCTATGCACCCATCAGCCATGCACACACACATCCACGCCCGCTCGCTGACAGCCACGCACGCAGACAGCCACGCACGCAGACAGCCACGCACGCAGACAGCCACGCACGCAGACAGCCACGCACGCAGACAGCCACGCACGCAGACAGCCACGCACGCAGACAGCCACGCACGCAGACAGCGACGCACGGAGACAGCCACGCACGCAGTCAGCCACGCACGCAGTCAGCCACGCACGCAGACAGCCACGCACGCAGACAGCCACGCACGCAGACAGCCACGCACGCAGACAGCCACGCACGCAGACAGCCACGCACGCAGACAGCCACGCACGCAGTCAGCCACGCACGCAGTCAGCCACGCACGCAGACAGCCACGCACGCAGACAGCCACGCACGCAGTCAGCCACGCACGCAGACAGCCACGCACGCAGACAGCCACGCACGGAGACAGCCACGCACGGAGACAGCCACGCACGCAGACAGCCACGCACGCAGTCAGCCACGCACGCAGTCAGCCACGCACGCAGACATCCATTCATTCATTGATACATACATACATGTATGTATGTAGTATGTATGCATTTATACATACTACATACATACTACATACATAGATACATTCATTCATTCATACACACATACTACATACATACTACATACATAGATACATTCATTCATTCATACACACATACTACATACATACATACTACATACATTCATTCATTCACACATACTTACCTGATCCAGGAGGAGGAGCCCGGAAGAGGAGGAGCCCACACCGGAGCTGGACCGCGGCTGCACCGGTGGGCCCGCCGGTAGGTGAGAGAGGGATGGGGGGGGTGGATACGGGGCATGGGGGTGTTAGCTTCATCAGCCCCCTCCGTGATCGCACGGAGGGGGCTGTGGAAGCTGACAGGCGGCGGCGGTGATTGTCATTTACCGCCGGCGGGCATACCGCCGGCGTGATGACTGTTACCGCCGCCGTGGGGGGGGGTAGGACGGCGATCGGGGGGGCCAGGAGGCAGATCGGGGGGCCCTGGAGTGAGGGGGGGCTAGGAGGGAGACGGCACATGCCATCCCGCCCCTCCACATCTGATTGGAGAGCTCCAATCGGATCTGGAGGGGATTACTAGCACTGATTGGCAGTCTGAATTTCAACTGCCAATCAGAGGGGCCCTGGGCACGGGGGGGTTAATCCACCCCCCGTGGGGTGTACTACAGGTTGTCACTGTGCATTATGTACAGTGACACCTGAGTCACCCCCCTCACACGGGCCGCAGGAGCCCGATCA
>JARQOC010000011.1:13357603-13391497 GCA_033576535.1 Allobates femoralis
AAGGTATAAAAAAAGCGGAAACTCACCGAGGTAGTATAGAGGTCCTTTTTTCCCAACAATTCTAGAAACGGCCCGGGGTGCAGGGAGGGGCCCCCGGGGGGGGCCCCCAACGGAAAACGACACCCGTTTCACGACACTGTCGCTTCTACGGGTCCGGATTTTGGACCTGCGGGAAGGGGAACAGCTTTTCATAAAACGGGGTTGTCGTCCTTTGGGCCCCCCCCCGTGGCCCCCTCCCTGCCCCCCCTGTCCGTTTTAGAATTGTGGAATAAAGGCCAAATCTATACTACCTCGGTGAATTTGCCACTTCTTTTTATACCTTGTTAATAAAATTAAAGTTTGTCACTGACCCCAAAACTGTGGAAATGCGGCCAGATGGGGACCGCCCCCTGCTTGTTCAGCTCCGGGGGAAATGGTGTTTGGGGGCGCAGAAAGGGTGTTTGAGCCCTCCACGGGCAGGGCTGGTGGTGGTAGTCTATTTTGGGGGGGGGGTTGGGGAGGTGATATGGGGGTGCAACTTATTTCTCAAAGCTGTGCTTCGGATCTTCAGTCTTGCAACTTTCAATGCTGGTATCTGTCACCATGGACGCTCAAAAAAAACCCTCTAACTTTGTCCCCAAGTTCCCCGGGAAATTTACTCACTGCTTTTTGTTCTTTTTTTGCGTCTTTTCTGCCGGGGGACGGTTTTCCGGAAGGGCAAAACGGCAGTGAGATGGAAACAAACCCCAAAACCCCCACCTTTTTAAAACCTTTTGGTCCTCCAGGACTGCTCACCTCCTCAGGGCTAGCAGTCTTGGACTTTTCCCCGGGCATTGTCCCTTGGATTCCTAGTCCTATGAGGCTTTTTCTTTGGTGTGATGGTCAGTTTGGTTCCATAGAGACCCTTCACCTCACCGGTTAATCTGTGGCCGGGGTGTATAGCAGCCAAGCACTTTTTTTTCACAGGGCCGGTACCCTGTCAGTCACCCAGTCCCTCAGTGTCTCCTAAAGCTGGTCTTCCACCTTGGACTCCTTCTCCACTACACCTGGTCACTAACCTCACTCGGTCAGCCTCTGACACCAGCCGCCGGGTCCCAGTTTTCTCTCTGGTTGTTAGTCTTTTCTGCTCTGTCACTCTGCACCTTCTCACAACTAACTGACTGTCACTCTCTCTGAGGTCACTACTGTTGCTCCTCCCTCTTCCACTGGTGTCTCACTAAGCTCCACCCACCTCTCCCCTGCCTGGCATAGTCCTAGGTCTGGCTGGGGATTTGGGGACGTGTTTGGTTTGGGGTGGATCAACATCCACAAAGCACTCACTGATCTCAGGGAGACCAGTCAAGGGAAAACACTGCGGGCAACCGGCTAAAGCGCTCAAACACAGTGAAATGGTGGTTTGGGGTGGATGGCTTACCATCCCAGCTGCTGTACTACTGTGGCCATCGGTCCACAGGGGTGCCACATACGCACCGATTATTAATGGTTGTGTAGTGGAGTTGGGGTGAGCTCACTTGCAGCTCCGCTCCCCAGAGCTTGTTCTCCTACACGTCCTCTCCTTTCCCTCTCCTCTGACATGCTTCTCTAACCCCTCCTCGCTGGAAACAGGGCCGCTCCCCCTTCAGATGAGTCAGGACTGGTGTGTGAATGCTAGTGGCTACTTGGTGTGGGATCCCCTCCTGCTTCCAAGCACGACATCTTCACCACTCCCTTCCCTGTGAAGGAGGAAACCCATCACTGGGGCGCCACATCACCACTACATATTTGGAAAGTAGCAGTATTTTGTTACAAATACTGACAATGCAGTCATTGTATTTTCCAAGCAAATATCAAGTGGTCACATGGGGACAAATCAGGATGATGTAGCTCTGAAAGAAATGACATCAGAGCCCAAAATAATGAACATTCTCTGTGTTAATGCAGAATGACAAACAAAGAAGGAAGGGTCTGACACTGTGTAAATGAGCATACAAGATTTAGTATCAATGATGAATACTCCAACCTTGGCCCTAATGAATTCTGTTCTATATGTAGCTATAAGAGATCCATATTTTTATTAGCAATTACAATGTGTAATTCTTTTGGTGTAGACTTACTCAGGGGTTTTTGGCTAAAAAGTGAAATGTAAAGAGAATCTTGAACTAGATTGACACAAATCAATTGTCATACTATCATTAACATTATTGTTTCATTTCTTTCAGAATCACAATCATGAGTGGAAAAATAGTCCCCCGGAGCCTTTCCAAGGGGGTGGACTTCTGCGGTGTGGACAAATACTATTACATTGTCCGCTTCCGATCTTGGCTGCTACATGAGATCGACCAACTTCCACGAAGGAAAAGATCTGGAGGTCCTCAGCCTGCATCCTTCATGTAGAGGGGGAGATCATTACTTGGCTACAAAAGACACCTGTTCTACATAATCAAGGGAAAAGAATATCGCCGGGTGAAAAACATGACAACGGATGAAGACGCCATAGTCTACCCCCTACACAAGAACTGCCAAAAAGGAGACCACTACCTGACAGCATTTGGTCACTACTATATCGTCTATATGGGCCGAGGCGTCTACCGTAAAACCACCAACATGTGTGAGGATACAGACAGTGTAGAATATCCTCTGCACCCCAGCTGTAAGGATGGACTCTACTATTTCGGCATAGCTGATTACTATTACTTTGTGAAGCCTCATGACAAGTGGGGGGTCCAATATGTGAAGAGCACTGACTTTTCCGTTAACGAAAATTCACAGATCTTCTCCTTCCATCCTGACGTCATCCCCTTTCTCCCAGGGGGTTTAGCCATTGGTAAAGGGTCTGCGTATGGTGAATGGTCGTGCATCAAGACCCTCAGCAATACTTCACAGACCCCTGTCGAGTGGAAGAAGAGCATCACCAAGAAGATTGGGTATGAGAAGGAGAAGATGTCCAGTATCGAGCACAACTGGAAGGTGTCCGCTACCGTCTCGGTAGAAACCGGTAGTTTGATGTCTAAAATTGCCAAGAGTCAGTTCTCCCTGACGGCTGAATATGGTGGATCCAGTCTCAACACGGAGAAAGAAAATTGGAGCGAAGCCACTGAAATTGAGGAGACCATCACTGCGACTGTGCAACCTCATAAGGAAATCCACGTGTGGTCATACCAGCTTGGCCTGGGGAAAGAGCCCGTGCTGTACTGCCGTGACATGAAAATCACCGACACCAAAAATCCCCCAACTGATGTTCCATTGCCCCCTGTCAAGGACTAGTCCACAGGACAAATGGCCCCCTGAGCTTTTACGGAGTAAGGTTGTTGGGTGTGACCTGCTCGGCAAGGGTCTGTCTTGATAACGTGATTTGTCAATTGGTAAATTAATAAAGAAATGTTTGCATCAACAGTTGTTACTGTACTTTACTGTAGTCACAGGATGGCTCAATACTACAGAAACTAGAGGCACCGGGTTAACATTCCTCTTGGGCACTGATGGTCTTGGTGATCTTCTAGAGCCGCTTTCTACACTGCCGGGGTTGTTTGTTATAGACCCACAACTAATTCAGAGTCTGATGCTAG
Organism: Allobates femoralis; assembly: GCA_033576535.1. Taxonomy (NCBI): domain Eukaryota; kingdom Metazoa; phylum Chordata; class Amphibia; order Anura; family Aromobatidae; genus Allobates; species Allobates femoralis. The sequence continues at coordinate 13,361,128 of JARQOC010000011.1, forward strand.
ATCTAATGGCTCCAATTTTAATCCCTTAGGTGGTGCAGATAATTGTGGCTATAAAACTGTAGATATGGAGGTTAGTGTAGCGCCCAGGCTTTGGGGGTACTTGGGTATCAGGTTGCAAGGGGTTAATGCTCCTGTTGCCACGGGGAGTGGTGGCCGCGCCTGATTCCGTATCCTGGGTAGATCTTCAAAAAGGGATGATTATTTACAGGGGATGCTATATACAGTTGTCGCGCCGCCACCTGTAGTTTCCGGTGAGGTGCCACCACAGTCCACCGGAGGTAGATAGTATTGCGGCTTAGTTGGTATAGTCCCCCCTACAGGTAGGGCTGAACCTCCAGGGCAGCGTTCCTGTGCATAGAACAAGTTCATGCAGACTAGAAACAGGCAGAGGCAAGGTCACTTTTTCCTCCGGGTACTTTACTGGAAACTTGTAGCAGCACTTAGATGTTACAAGAACAGGTAGCTGACGGGTGGCTGCAAGTGGATCCCAGGTGGTATAATGGAACCCCCAGTGTGCCTTCCTTCGCTAACCCGCGTCTGTTCCTTCCCGCTTTTCAGTTTTTGGTGTGAAGCCTGGTGACATGATGTCCAGCCTGGCCTCCTTTCCTCTCTCACCTTCACGGCCGTCGGGTGACCCTCTGCTAGCTGGCCGCTCGTTCCTTTGGCGGTGCCTGGTACCCTCTTTGTGGTCAGTTCTGGTGCCCGGGAGAATTAGACTCCACAGGAATCCAGATTCTCTGTTGTGCCTATAGCTACGGCAGTCTGCAGGCTCCGGTGCTGTCTGGGAGAACCTGACGACTGCCCCTCTTCCCAAACTGGCTGCTCTCCTGAAACGTTTCTTTCTCAGACCCTCTTTCTTCCATCTCTCCCTAGTCCCTCAGCCGAGGGACCTAGCAGCAGAGACGAAAGTCTTGGCTCCAAAAGCCTTAGAGGCAAACGACCTTCTTGTTCCCCTTAGGTGTTTTTATTCCCTCCCGGGGAACCTCCCACCGTGTAAACTAATGTGGGAGTGTTGGGAGGGAGGGGTCCCACCCACCATCCTAGGGTCCAGCTGCAGCTGGAGCATCTGCAACTCTTTTACGGGTGCAGTACCCCTCTGTGACGCCTGCTTGGCAGGGCAACACACTAGCCAATGGGCCAATAGTCTTTATCTAAACCTGAGTCAAGAAGAGCCTAAACTACAAATATATAATATATCTATCTTTATACACAAATGAACTACAATATAAAAATGGGATAAGGGTAATATTACACATTACATGTGTGGCCTAGATATGTGTAGGAACAGGGGTGTAACTACAATAGGGGCAGGGTATGCAATTGGGCCCTTGAGCCTAGGGGCCCCAAAAGTCCCTCTGGCCTATTACGGCTATTGCTGTTAGATTTGTAGTAATTGGGGTTCTTGTTGGAGCTTTTGCATGGGGGCACATGTTTGCTCCAATCTTGCATAAAAGAACATATCATGAACACAAAGATGCATAATACAAAGCGTTCAGTATAGATAAGCATTAAAGTGCCAGCATGTTACCCTAATGCCCCAACCACGAATCCCAGGTATGTGCCCACAGGACGTGGTTGCTGCGGTTTCTGCGTGCAGTTTACCATTGGTTTATGGTAATATAGGCTCATTTGTTCCTGCGGTTGGTTTTGCTGGGAATCCAAATGTGTTTCACGGACGCTGTGCCCACACATTGGTTTTTGCAAGTGTCAAGGATTGTCAAATCCCTGCGGTTTTCCTGCAGATGGGAGAGAATTGACATGCTCTCTTCCTGTGTTTTTGCTGCAGACAATAGTAAAAACGCAGCATTAAAAACACACAGACAAGATCATAGCTAATCTCACGGCAAGGCCTCTAGGATCATTGAAACCAGTACAGGTTTTGCTGCGTACAGGACTGCTTAAAAAAGTCCTTTGGGCACATAGCCTAAAGATTTCAGGCCACTTCAGTAGAGCCAGCACTCCAGTGCCGGCCCGAGCCCTTGGTGTCCCCACTGACTCAAGCACACCTTAGACTCCCTCTGGCTTTCACCTTGGTTTACAGCCTTGGACCCAGGCTAGCGTCATAGTGGCAAAGGCCGCCGGGTCCGGGTACTCTGTCCTGTCTAGTGGTCTCACCTCTCCTTCTGACTGGTCTGGCTTTGTCTGAGTTGGTCTGATCTTGGTCTCAGCTTCTCCTCTTCCTACTAACTCACTCCCCTTCTCTCCTAACTTGGTGGTCTCCCCTTTTTGTTCTGGTGTTCCCACCCCCTAACCGGGTTGTGTCCTAACTTTCCACCCTCCACCCGGCTCCTCCTGCTATCCCATTGCTGGACATAGAGTACCTCGACTTGGGATCAGGGTGTGTGGGGTGATTGACTTACCAATCCCAGCTGCTGCACCGTCTACTGTAGTGGTGACTGATTTATAGGGGTGCCACATATATGCTATAGTTGTATGTATAATATGTGCTGGTGTCATGAAATGTAGTGACGTTGTTTATTAGGCCAGGATCAGACTGCTGTATAACTGAGGTGCCAGCCATAGGGGGGCCCGGGAGCTGAGGACGAGGCAGCCCCAGCCTCTGAGCCAGCCCTGGCCAGCTCCCCAATGCAAAGGTTATATTCAGCTTCATCCTTATTGAGAGCCAAATCAGACATGGTCAATGGAGTTAGAGGTTTACTAAAACGGTCTTATGAAACACCAGCACACATCTTGAACGTTGCATAATTTGTCAGACTGCTGCACTTGATCCCTTGACATCGCTATGAATTAATAGTCTGCTGCATCACTAACCCTACCCCACTTGTGGGGACACATCCAAAAATATGATAGGGAATCGCCAGGCAAAGGTTCCTTTACGGCTTGCTTGCCCATTAGCCCGAGTCTATGCCATGGTTCACCAACCATCGGCGGAGGGGACAGCCTCTGCCCGGGTACTTGCCAGAGTAAGCAAGCGCTCTCTTCTCCTCCTCCTCCACCACCCCCCCCCCCAAGGAATATTAAGACATACTAATAAATACCACATGAGGATGCTTGGCATAGGCCTGGGTGAACAGCCCAGAACAATAACAGATGTGAGATGACAGTAGCTCTTGCTGGTATCACTTGTGGCAACTCAACTCCTTGTGGGTGGGAAGACAAGGATCCATTGATGGTGATAGACGTTCTTGTGTAGGACTGACACTAGCCCTGGTGTTTGAAGTATGGACCCATAATATCGGAGACTTTTGCCAGAGGGTACAGAGGAAGATGTGTGGGCTATAATAATGGCCCCCTAACCTAGTGGCTGTTTGTAGGCCTATGGTTGGCTAGGCCTCTGACCCACTGTGGAACAGGAGAGCGGCTAACGGATGGCAGTAATCCACCATCCTACTCAGATGCAACTGCAAGCATATTGCTCATTGCTACTACTGTAGGGCAACCATATAGTACTGACCCCAGACATCGTACCGACACCTCAGTGTTACCATATAGTACTGACCCCAGACATCATACCGACACCTCAGTGTTACCATATAGTGAACATGGTGAATAAATCTCCACCCAACAAAAAAGTGTGTAATTGCACATTTTCTTTTGAAATTTCACCACACTTGGAATTGTTTCCCCCATTTTCCTGTACACTATATGGTAATGGTACAACTTGTCCTGTAAAATACTGGCCATCAATGGTAAAATAAAAGTTAAGGCTCCTGGAAGAAGGGGAGAAAAATGCCTGGGGGTGAAGTAATTAAATATCCTCCAGGGTCCGGCCACATTCACACGTCTGCTGCACATAGACCCAGAATCTCCATATCTTCTTAGGAAACAGCAAAGAGATTGAAGCAGTGAACACCGAACCTGCAATTTTTATTTTTTTTGTTGTCACATTTTAAATATTCCACGTTTTCCGGTATTTGTGTCACTTCTCCCCCCCCAAAAAAAAAAAATGAATCAAAGTATTCGCTTCTAAACTCAGGGCTTTCCAACTTGTGAAAAAACACTGAACAGAACCAAAGAAGAAAAAAGAGTTTAAAAAGACAAACATTCTGCATAATTGACATGACATCGCTCTACATGAGGACATACCACATTATTTATTATATTTTACTACTTTTTGCTAAAAAAAAAAGTTTATTGCAGAAAAACCTTTTAATGTTTCCATGCACAGAGCTGTGACGGCTGATTTGTGTTAGGACAAGATGTAGTTACTTTAATATACCGTATTTTATTTACCGTATATAGCCGCCAACCTATTCCAATGCACTTCATTATTTTTCGGTGCACGGAACTTTTATATTCAGTTTTTTCTCTCTGTGTAGTGAACAAAAACTGCAATTGTGACCTGATCACACTCCTACGTCACCCGGACCCGGAAATACCAGGAATCAGGGCTTCAATTGGACCAGCGTCTGATAGACGCACACATACAATTTATTGCAGGGAGCCGACACGCTGCACTTTCTGACCCGCTGCCAGTTTGACAGCAGTACAGAGAATACCCTTTCTCTACCCTTCTTCCAGGCTGTATTGCCGTCCCTGCTTCTAATTTAGCAGCTCTTGCACATAAACCATGTGCACTAATGTGACGCCCATGTGGTCCGGTGGCCACTATTCGTTTGCGGCAGCCGGGATTGGTAAGTCCAGTCACCCACAAACACACCCCAGTCTTAGAGCGAGCGGGTGAACCCAGGTAGTGGGATGGCTCAGGCAGCTGTGGGATGACGGGAGGAGACAGGTGGTGGGTGGGAAGTGAGCAGGAAGCTGTTAGGGAAAGGGAAAGAACAAAGGGAAGATACCACGGGAAGTAGGCAGTTGGAGGAGGACAGAAGACAGCACAGACCCGGAGGCCTGAACCATGATGAGGCCTATCCCGGGGCTACTGACCGGAGAAAGACAGAGAGGGTCCTAGGGGCACGGGCAGTGAGTGATCCACCCATGTGCCCAAATCTGCAGTGACGTGGAAGGACATGGCAAGAACCAGAGACCCGGCTCTGAAGGTTGTCAGGAAGGTTCCAAGCCCCAACCACAGAACTAGTATGCTACAAGATCTCCAGAAGTAGTGGCCAACTCCCAACATGGCACAGAAAAGGCAGCCGTACTAGACCCAGGGGACTCTGACAGTCGCCCATGAAGACATGTGGCTGCTAGATCGGGGCTCTGTGTGCGGAGGTGCGGTCAGGAAGAACAGGCAGTGCTGGAGAGAGAGAGGAAGGCCCAAGAGAAAGGAACACAAAAGGGGGTGCACTGGACAAGCCATCCTAGTTGCTGAGGACTACCCGGGACGTCACTGCACTTGAGCTGTAACTTAAAGTGCCTGACAACAGAAGCCAAATAAACCGGGTTGGAACTCAGACTGTGTATGAGACTCCTATTTCCCGCCTGCGCCTGAGGAGTGGTAGACTGCCAAACCGCACAGACGGCAGGGGGCCTGCCCGGAACCTGCCAGCAGCCAACTCTGCCCCGCTGGCCTTCCAACACCCCAATCATCTCAAGTCCGGAAGCCCTGGGGATCCGCTCTTCCCGTGTGGAGCTAAACCATCACAGCTGCAACTCCATTGTCCCCAGACCGCAGCAGCGGCCCCTACCGGCCGCCTTCCACGGGTGGTGTCACGACAAACTTTTTTACTTTTACCTCTTTTCCACTTCCCCGCCTTCTTACTAACCGCCTAACTGGGTGGCCATGGACCGGGTCATACCACTGTGACAGCAGACCCCCAGCTGCTCGAGGGCATCAAGAGAGCCAGGCTCCGAGTACCCCATGGCCCCCACTGGGGCGAGTCACTAACAATCCCACTCCTTAATAATGGGAAAAAAACACATTTGAGGCCCTTCTGTGTCTTCCAGAATGTATTGGCGTACCTCCTAATCTTTGGCATCTCTTGCTCTTATAAAGCCATTGCATCGAGTCTAGGAGTCTCACTACCTAGCGATTTTAAACAGAATGTGCATGAGTCCCTCCTTTATGTCTAATACAGGGTGATCGCAGTACCTCTAATTTTTTTAGCAGTTCTTGCATAGGCTCGGAGTTTGACGCCCTGCTTCATAAATTAAACAGAAATGTGTCTGACCATGTCACACACCCAGACAGGTAGAAAAATATTAAAATTACGTTTAATGGTGACTACCAGTGGGTGTAGTTTTAGTTCACCTTCTACTGCAGTCTTAGGCAATTGGGAAACACAGTGAGATGGACCGACTATTAAAGTCATGCTCACACATTGACGGGTGAGGAGGATGCTTTCTTCCCTTTGAATCCAACTATACTCGTTCAGCTTTTTGATGTAGTCATCACTGGTACATTCAGTTTATGAAGCACCGCGTCCTTGGTGGACATGTCCATCCAGCAACACACACGTCATGCTAATGGTCGCACCAAAGGAGGACACGTTCCCGATTAACCATTATATTCTGCAGTATCTAACGCTTTAAACCCAGCCAACTTCCACTGATGCCATTACAGAGAGCAGCGGGTGGACAACTCAATCACCACAGTATGAACCCGGCTCTGCCTAGGAGTTTCCCCTGCCACCAAGCTCCAGTTCCCAGGGGGAATGTTACCTTTGTAGTTATATTCCTGGTTTTAGACATTTAAACTTCTCATATTACAATAAACGATCAACTGTTGGTCCAAGCATTATTTCTTTATTGATTTACCAATTGACAAATCTTGTGCCAATCCCACCCAACAATTTTCATGCTCTACAAAACCTCAGAAAGCCATTGCCCAACTAGTTCTTAGCAGGGGGTAAAGGAACATCAGTTGGGGGGTTTGGTGTATGTAATATTTTTATATAACGGCTGTACAGCACGGGCTCTTTCCCCAGGCCAAGCCGGTATGACCACACGTGGATTTTCTTATGAGGTTGCACAGTCGCAGTGATGGTTTCCTCAATTTCAGTGGCTCCACTCCAATTTTCTTTCTCCGTGTTGAGACTGGATCCACCATATTCAGCCGGCAGGGAGAACTGACTCTTGGCAATTAAAGACGACAAACCACCGGTTTCTACAGAGACGGGGAAAGACACCTTCCAGTTAAGCTCGATTCTAGATATCTTCTCCTTCTCATACCCGATCTTCCTGGTGATGCTCTTCTTCCACTCAAGAAGAGTCTCTGAATCATTGCTGATGGTCTTGATGTATGACCATTCACCGTAAGATGGGCCATTACTAATGGCCAAACCCCTGGAAGAAAGGGGATGACACTGGGATGGAAAGAGAAGGTCTCCGAATTGTCATTGGTGTTGAAGTTAGTGCTTCTTACATATTGTATCCCAGACTTGTCATGAGGTTTAACAAAGTAGTAGAAATCAGCATCACCAAAATAGTAGAGTCCATCCTTACAGTTGGGGTGCAGAGGATGTTCTACACTGTCTTCATCCTTGCTCATGTTCTTGGTTTGGCGGTAGACGCCTCGGCGCTGATGGATGATATAGAAGTGACCGAAAGCCGACAGGTAGTGGTCTCCTCCTCGGCAGTTGGGATGTAAGGTGTAGACTATGGCATCTTCATCCATCGTCATGTTTTTGACCCGGCGATATTCTTTTCCCTTGATTATGTAGAACAGGTCGTCTTTATGAGCCAAGTAGTGATCTCCCCCTCTACATGAAGGATGCAGGCTGAGGACCTCCAGATCTTCTCCTTTGTGGAAGTTGGTCGATCTCATGTAGCAGCCAAGATCAGAGCGGACAATGTAATAATACTTGTCCACAACGCAGAAGTCCACCCCCTTGGCCAGGCGCTTGGGGACAATTTTTCCACTCATGGTTGGAATCCTGAAAAAACTGAAAAAGACATGAAGTTAAAGGAGATGAAGTCATTTTTCAACTCCAAAATCTACATGAACACATTTGAAACAGCCTTCAATATGAATGCACAAAAAGTATAAATAAGATTAAAGTAACATCATTTTTGGGGGGTTAAACATTGGAACAAGAATATACAACACTAGATGGAGGCCCGATGCTATCGCATTAGGAGGGCAGTGACATCATGATGGGGGCGAGCTCTGTGGTGCTTGGGGCGACGGCCGTCTTTCCTCCCTGAGCGGTCTCTAACCTGTCCGCTGTCTCTATGTATGTAAATAAATGTATTTTTTATTTAAAAGCCTGTTTCTGTCTTTTTTTATTAATAAAGTGTTTAATTTACTGGTAAAAAATGTGTAGGGCTTCGCTGTATTTTCTATTGCCAGCGCAGGTAAACCAAGCCCCACTGCCAGGTGTTACCTTCACTGGCAATGAAAAATACAGGGGAGCCCTTATTTTTTTAATTATTTAACTAAATAATAATAGAAAAAAATTGATGTGGGCTCCACCATATTTTCTATTGCCAGTCTAGTAAACCCAGGCAGCTGGGAGCAGGAATTTTCAGCGTGTTAAGGCCCAAGCATTCCGGGCCCCCCACGCTGAAAATTACAGCCAGCAGCTGCTCCAGAATTGGAGCCTCCATGAGAGATGCAAAAACTCTTCCAGCTGCCATGTAGCAGTGGAGACCGGGTAATAAAGAGGTTGATGGCAGCTGACGTCAAGCCCTATTGTTAATGTCAGCTGTCAGTTTGACAGCCGGCCATTAGCAATATGTTCAGTAAAGAGAAAAAAAAACACACCGAGATAAATCCTTTATTACATACAGAATAAACAGAGACACCAAGTTATCCACTTTATTAGCTCCCACCAAGTTCTCCTCTGACATAATCCTGAAATTACTGTAATCGTGCAGTGGGACGGTGTGATGTGTCATGCCGCCACCATCTCTGTATACCTGAGTGTCGAAAAATGGGGAGAAAGAGAGAGACCTTGGGAAGTTTGTCATTTTCATGCTGATCTAAAGCTTTTATAGTTTAAATAGAAAGTTTTTTTTATCAATAACCTGAAGCAATTATATGCAATTGGCGAGAGAAACTAGGAGAGTCACTGGTGGAGAAGGATCTGGGAGAATGAGAGATCAGCATGCAATGTCAGTCAGCTGCTTTGTCATCTTTAGGCCTTTTTCACACATTCGTGCAAAAACGTACGTGTGAGTGGGGCTGTATTTAGGGGCCTGTGTGCCCCCAAGATACAACCACTAGCACTTGCCGGTCAAACCACCACCAGCACCTGTCGGTCACACCACCGCCATTACTTGCCAGTCAAACCCCCGCCAGCACCTGCCTGTCACACTACCGCCAGCATCTGCTGGTCACACAACCTCCAGCACCTGTCGGTCACACTACTGCCAGTACCTGCCAGTCGCACCACCGCCTGCATTTGCCGGTCTCACCACCGCCTGCATCTGCTGGTCACACCACCGCCTGCATCTGCCGGTCACACCACCGCCAGCATCTGCTGGTCACACCACCGCCAGCACCTGCTGGTCACACCACCGACAGCACCTGCCAGTCTCAGCACCTGCCAGTCACACCTCCACCACTAGCACCTGCCGGTCACACCTCCACCACTAGCACCTGCCGGTCACTTTTTTTTTTTCAAACTACAGCAAAAGCAGATTCTCTTTTTTTTTGCAAAAAAGCATCAGAAACACATTATCTGTTTGCTGCTTTTTTGTTTCATTTTCTTAATGCTGCGTTTTTGCTTTTTCAAAGAAAACATGGAGTACTATTCCATAGGGAGGCCACAAGCTGACAAGGAGGGAAGCACACATAGGGTTTTATCCGTGGTGCCACATTTACACATTTTTCTCAATGCTCTTTTTTACACATCCGTGTTTCTGTGTCCAACACGGAGACATGTCCATTTTTTGTGCAGCAGCAAAGACACACTGACCCATTCAGGTCAATGTGTCCGTGCCAAAAACTTCCCGCACACGGATGTCCTCTGTGTGACATGGACCGGAGCAAACATTTTTCATTAAAAATAAATGTATGTTACACTTCCCTGTCTTCAGCGATGTCCGGTCCCTCTCACTTCTGGAGCCGCTCATTAAGCTCATGAACATTCAATGCATCCAACCACAGCCCTGGAAGTGAGAGAGGGAGAGGAGCGCTGGAGACAGGTGAGTATACAATGACATGCTGTCCGTGTGCTACCTGGGTGTCACATAGATGAATAATACGGCCCCTCAAACACGTGAGTTATTTGCACACGGCGCCTCCACCGCTCCCCCTTTCTTAGGCCATGTGCACACTGGTCGTTTTGTTCCGTTTTTGGTGCTGCATATGTTTTTTAAAAGCTGCATCAAAAACAGATTCTCTTGTTTTTGGAAAAAAAAGCATCAGAAACACATCATCAGCTTCTTTGCTTCATTTTCTTAGTGCTACACTTTTGCAAAGCAAAAACACAGTACAATTCCATAGGGAGGAAACTCAGACGGACACACACAGACACACACACAGACACACACAGACAGACAGACACACACAAATGGACACGCATAGAATGACACACACAGACGGACACACACAGATTATTATTATATCTCTATATATAATTGCGGGTTGGCTCCTCCATTTCTGTCTGGATGTCACCTATGTCACTTCCGCCACATGCACCATAATGGGAGTAAGAATATGGATCCTAACGCCCCTCCCTCCCAGCAGTCCGCTCGGTCTCCTCCCCCCCCCCCTCAGTCTCTCCCATTGCTCAGTCTCTGTCCCCCCTCAGTCTCTGTCCCCACCTCGCACGTCCCCCGCCCTCGCACACCTCAGATTCACCTCTCTGTGTCTCTGTGCCTACAGGACCTTTGGTGATGTCAGACACGTGATTGATCACATGACTCTGACATCACTACAGGTCTGTGACCGCCCCACACTGCATCAGTGCAGAACAGGGTAAGAAGTGGAGCAGGGAAAGAGACAGCCAGAGGGGGCAGACACTAAGGGGACAGACATCCACACAGGAGAGAGACAGCCACAGAAAGGAGAGACTACCACAGAGAGGACAGTCACAGAGGGGAGAGACACTGAGGGAATAGACTGCCACAAAATGGAGAGACAGGCAAAAAAGGTAAAGAGACAGCCACACAGGGAGAGAGACAGTCACACAAGGAAGAGACAGACTGCCAGAGAGGGGAGACAGCCACACAAGGGAGAGATGACCCGCCCCAAGGCCGTCAGGATTCGGTACCCGGGCAGTTGCTGTAAGGGGATGTTACTGGTGGCCTGCTCGGGGCCGTGGCCCTGGTGGTTGCTTAAAAAGTTGGGGATTTGGGAATAAAAAGAAAAGAGAATAAAGTCTCGTGACGCCACCTGTGGTACCTGGTGATGGCACCAGCGCTGCCAGCAGACTTTTGGGGACGATGGATAGGCAGCCAGATGTTGTCGCTCCCCGCAGGCGGAGCGGGGTCCCCAGGGCAGGGTCTGGTAACACTTCTTGTTCTGCACCTTAAAAGAAATGAAACACTGGAGACTTGCTGGCTCTGTACGGGTTTTTACTTGCAACTGGATGCAACATTGCTAGATGCAATGAATATTAGAAGAGGCAACATTTTGGTGAGTTTTTTGAGTTTTTTTATGTCCTACTTCGGTGAATTGCAACTGGACACGGCAATTCTCAGGTACACAGTCACACAGATTCGGGCAGCTGGCCGGGTAGTCACTGGAGGAAGCAATGTCTCCCTGAAGCTAGATGTTCCTTCCACTTTACTTTCAGTCCCTCTGTGTCTTTCCTTGCGCTCTCCTTTCTTTCCGTGCGCTGCCCTGCACGAACCCTCTTGTTACCAGGCCTGCTGGCTGTAATGAGGATACCCTTCTCTAAGGGGCTCAACTCAGTTTGGAGCGCCTGGTGGGGCTGTGCTTTGTGGATAAGGTCGGGGGCTGCTTAACAGACTTACGACCCACCGGTGTTGGCGGCTCAGGATTGGACTCGCCTGTACTGCTCTCGGAGCTGGTTCCCCAGTTCGGGACTAGGATCACCCAGACCGGATAATGGCATGATCTGACACCCTCAGGCTCCCTCCTTCTATCTGGGCTGCCATTCCTTTTCAGGCGCCCTCGCTGCGACTTCCCTCTAGGACTTGTTTTTCACTTCTCTCTTCTTCCCAGTTTTTCCACTACCCTGAAAACTCCTCCTACCGGGAACAGTTACCCAGGTGACGGGTTGGACAATTGGTCCCCTCGTTCTAGGTGTAGGGATGCTGGGATGAGAGTCTCGGTTTAACATCACATCCTCCAATAACTGGGGCACCACACTCACCAGCTCGGGTGCAATACCCCTACTGTGGCGCACTGACCAGTGGGGCGCCACAGAGACAGACTGCCACAGAGGGGAGAGATAGCCACACATGGGAGAGACTGCCACAGAGGAGAGAGAGACAGCCAAAAAAGGGAGAGGAAGACTGCCACACGGGGGAGAGTGACAGCCACACAAGGTAGAAACTGCCACACAAGGGGAGAGAGCCACACATGGGAGAGACTGCCACAGAGGGGAGAGAGACAGCCAAAAAAGGGAGAGCCAGACTGCCACAGAGGGGAGAGAGACAGCCACACAAGGTAGAGACAGACTGCCACAGAGGAGAGAGACAGCCACAGAGGGGAGAGAGCTACACAAGGGAGAGACAGACTGCCACAGAGGGGAAGAGACAGCCACCAAGGGGAGAGAGACAGCCACACAAGGGAGGGACAGATTGCCACAGAAGGGACAGACAACAACAGAAGGAAGAGGCAGCCGCACAGGGGAAGAGACAGCCACACAGGGGAGAGACAGCCACAGAGAGGAAGCAGACTGCCACAGAGTGGAGAGACAGTCATACAAGGAAGAGACAGACACACAGGAGACAGCCACAGAGGGGAGGAACTGCCACAGAAAGGAGAGTCAGCCACACAGGGGACACACTGCCACACAGGGGAGATACAGCCACACAGGGTAGAGAGCCACAGAGAGTACAGACTGCCACAGAGGGGGAAGAGATTGCCACAGAAGGGAGAAGCTGCTTTAGAGAGGGCAGACAACCACAGAGGGGAAAGAAACAGTCGCAAAAGGGAGAGCCACAGAAGGGAGAGACTGTTGCAGAAGGGAGACACAGCCAAAGAGGAGAGAGACAGCCACAGAGGGGAAGAGTCAGCCACAGAAGGGACAGACAGTCACAGTGTGGAGAGAGTCAGCCTCAGAGACAGCCACAGAGGGAAGAGAGGCAGCCACAGGAGGGACAGATGATACAGAAGGGACAGACTGCCACAGAAGGGACAGATGCCACAGAGGGGAGAGGCAGCGACAGAAGGGAGAGACTGCCACAGATGGGACAGACAGCCACACTGGGGAGAGACAGCCACAGAAAGGACAGACTGTCACAGAGGGGACAGACAGCCACAAAAAGGAGAGACAGCCATAGAGGGGAGAGACAGCCACAGAGAGGAGAGACTGGCACACAGGGGGGACAGACTGCCACAGAAGGGACAGACAGACACAAAGGGGAAGAGACAAACACAGATTGGAAGACACAGGCACAGAAGGGAGAGAGGCAGCCTCAGAAGGGAGAGACTGCCACAGAAGGGACAGACAGCCACAGAAGGAAGAAACTGCCACAAAGGGGAGACATGTAAAAAGAAAAATAGGGGGGGGGACAAGAGGCGCAATAGTGCCCTATCACTGATGACACTTGTGTAAGGTGGTGGTGCTGTGAAGCTGCTCACCTGGTCCAGTTGTGATCCCCACAACTGGTTTGAAGGCGTTTTGGAATCAGTGTTCCAGCTGCTGCAGGACCTCCACCGACCACTAGATAGTGGTTTGAATCCAAGACAATGATGGGAGTGCTGGTGTGTCACGGTCCGCGCTGCTGTGGCATGAATAAACTCACCAAAGAGACAGCAGTTATTCCATCCTTTTATTTCCTCCTCTCTCCTACGCGTTTCAGCGCCACACCCGGCGCCTTCCTCAGGGACATTACAATAATCCCAGCAGAGGGGGTTTTTATAGCCCTCTGCTGCACAGACAAAAGAGGTGTCATCTGTTTACCTGATGAAGTCATCCTCATCATCAAATGGGTGGATCTGCCCATTTTGGCGCTATTTTTTACTAAAACATTAAATACATCACAAAATTATGTAAACTTGGGCTTGATGGTTTCATAAAAATACAAATACTGATGCCCATATAAAATTTCTTTAAAAATCACCAGATAAAAGCTTAAAAGTTTGCAAAAAAACATGGGTGCTGTCTAATAATATATATAAAAATAAGACATGCATACTATGCCCATATGGGACTAGAACCCGTGGTATTTCATTCATATAGGTTATACATCAAGGTTTTAAGCTTTTAAGCTGTGTGCCACCACTGGATTTGATGTTAAAAATCGTTCATAAAATCTCATAGAGTAAAAAAATGGCGCTGAAAGGGATTCATATAAAAAGGGGGAATAGTAATTTGGAAATGTAAAAGTAAAAAATTTTTATTTTATTAATTAATTAAAACAATTTTTTTTAAAAAAATAATAATAGACACAACTGATTTCAATGAAAAATATAAAAATATAAAAATATATAAAAAGTATGTAATTTCATCACTATGTGGTGGCGCAGCAGGAAAGTGGCGCTCCCACACTGCAACACCCCAGGTTCTAATCTCTAGTTGGGAAACAATAATCAAGTCATCACATTGACAAGCAATGAACTAAATAATGAAAAAACAGCATATCTGAATCAATTTTAAGAATGCATACTCAAAAGGGACACAAGATGGCGCTCACGCGCTGTATTAATATATCAAAACCAGAATGAAATCACGGACAAATCGCACAGATATATGCGAACTGCTGAACTAATTTAGGTGATGAAAAATACCATGATGAGAACATAAAAGTAAAAGATAGGAAGACATAATCTGTTTAGTAGGTGGCAATAGCTCTTAATAAATAAATGAGTTATAGCAAAATGTCAGAAAGTCAGCCCAGTCTGATCACTAGTTTAAAACAGAGAAAACTAGATAAGCCACAAAAAGGAGAGACAGCCATAGAGGGGAGAGACAGCCACAGAGAGGAGAGACTGGCACACAGGGGGGACAGACTGCCACAGAAGGGAGAGACTGCCACAGAAGGGACAGACAGACACAGAGGGGAAGAGACAAACACAGATCGGAAGACACAGGCACAGAAGGGAGAGAGGCAGCCTCAGAAGGGAGAGACTGCCACAGAAGGGACAGACAGCCACAGAAGGAAGAAACTGCCACAAAGGGGAGACAGACACAGAGGAGACATCACTACATGCCTGTGACAGTCCCACACTGCACTCAGTGTGGCACAGAGTAAGAGAGGGAGTGGGGGGAAGAGACAGTCAGAAGAGTTGCCAGAGAAGGGACAGACAGCCACACAAGGAAGAGACTGCCACAGAGAGGAGAGACTGCTACAGAAGGGAGTGTCAGCCACAGAGGGGAGAGAGATAGCCACAGAGGGGAGAGAGACATCCACAGAAGGGACACAGAGCCACAGAATGGAGACAAACAGCAACAGAAGGGAGAGAGACAGTCACAAAGAGAGAGAGTCAGTCACAGAGGGGATAGATAGCCACAGAGGGGAAGAGACTGCCACAGAGGGGGGACAGACTGCCACAGAGGAGAGACAGATGTAGGGGGGAGAGAGACAGCCACAGAGGGGAGAGACAGAGCACAGGGGAGAGAGAGCGCACAGGGAAGAGACAGCATACAGACACCGCCCTCCCGATGCGAAAGCATCAGGCCCACATCTAGTCTATATATAATTGCAAGTTGGCTCCTCCACTTCCGTCCGAATGTCCGGCTATGTCACTTCCACCAGCACCATTTTACCACACACAAGGGAAGGGTATGGAAGTATGGCGGCCACTGCTCCCCTGCCCGTTGAGCCCCGCCCGATCACCCCTGCCCACTAACCTGATGCCGCAGCCCCTGCCAGCCATCGCTCCTGTCGTTGATAAGCTGGGACCGACTTACAGGACCTGTGGTGACATCATGATCATGGGCGGAGCCAGGTCATATGATCATGACGTCACCACAGGATCTTGAGCAGAACTAATGGAGGAGCAGAGAGCAGCAGCAGAAGACAAGAACTGCAGGGACAGCTCACTTTCACCCTACGGTCAGACTCCACTGCACGCACTCAACCCACACTCACTTAGCCCAGACTCAGCCTGCACCATGGTCACTCCCGCACTCACACTCAGGCTGCACACACTCAGCCCGCACCATAGTCAACCTGCACTCTCACACTCAGCCTGCCCACACATTCAGCCCACACCATGGTCATCCTGTACTCACCCTGCCCTCATTCAGCATGCCCTCACTCACCCCACACCAGTCAGACCACACTCACCCTGCACTCACTCATCTTGCACTAACTCTGCCCCTGCACTCACTCACCATTCACTCATCCTGCACTCACAGTCAGCCTGCACTCACTCAGCCTGCACTCACAGTCAGCCTGCACTCACTCAGCCTGCACGCATTCAGCCTGCACCATGGTTAGTCCGCACTCATTCAGCCTGCACTCATCCTGCAGTCAGCCCGCACCATGGTCACCCTGCACTCAGCCTCACTACAGTCATCCTGCACTTAGCTTTCCCTCACTCAGCATGCCCTCACTCAGCATCCCATCAGCCCGCACTATGGTCACCGTGCACTACAGTCATCCCACACTCAGCCTGCCCTCAGCACACACCATGGTCAGCCTGCCCTCACTCAGCCCGCACCACGGTCAGCCCACATCACGGTCAGCCCTGCACTCATTCATCATGCTCTCAGCCCCCACCATGGTTACCTGCACTCAGCCTGCACTCACTCAGCCCACATCACAGTCACCCTGCACTATGGTCATTTTGTACTCACTCAGCCTACACTCACTCAGCCTACACTCATGCTGCACTCACTCAAGCCTCTCCACGGTCATCACTCATTCAGCCTGCCTGCACTCAGCCAGAACCATGGTCACCCTGCACTTAACCTGCACTCACTCAGCCCGCTCCATGGTCACCCCACACTACAGTCATCCCGCAATCATTCAGCACTCACTCAGTCCACACCATGGTCACCCTGCACTCATTCAGTCTGCACTCAGCCGCACCATGGTCATCTCGCGCTATGGTCATCCCGCACTCACTCACCCCACACCACGGTCATCCCATACTCACCCCACACTACCTCACCCTGCACCACGGTCACCCCGCACTCAGTCCGCACCATAGTCACTCTGCAACACTGGGGGGGCAGAGACGAGGCAGCACTGGGGGGGGGGCAGAGAGCGAGAGGGAAAAAAACAGTGGGCAGGGGAGAGGCGAATGCTGCCCCCAGTGCCATAGAGCCGCCCCATTGTGATGTCACCACCCACAACGCTTCAGGCTCCCATCTAGTTTATTTATAGATGACACACACAGACAGACTCATAGACAGACACAGAAAAAACAAGGATGCCAGCACTGCCAGAAGACAACTTGCAATAAAAGTTGTGCTGATGCTCATATTACCTACAACCTGTATAATATAATAAAAATTGAGATATTTAGCAAAAGATTCTGTAATTTTTCGAGCCACCCGGCCAACATCAAGGCAATCTCAAATCAGGGTGGTCTTACTCTATAGTTTTTATTTTTGTGGTGTCATGCGACCTCAAACCTGTAAATACAGTGATTAGTGAACCATAGAATGGACAATGAAAAGCTAAACCTTACCTAAAGCATTTCATACCTGCTTCCATGGTGCCAGAACCAGTGCAAATGAATGAATGGTAACTCGCTTCCACACATGGAGCGGCTGAGCTTGTCAGAGTTAACCCTCACCGCACTGGACTAGCACTCATGGATAAAAGCAGTATAGGCACAGGCAAGTGAAGCTTGAAATAAACTGAGCCTGAGGGCAGGGAATAGTGACTGAATGTGAATAGTCACCAAATTATTATTATTATTTATTGATTATAGCGCCATTAGATTCCATGGAATACATTTGGAAAGGGCAGACAAGGAAAAGTACAATCTATATGTGGACAATGAAGTCATACAGGTACAGGAGGGGAGAGGACCCTGTCCGCGAGAGCTCACACCAAATGACAGTAACAATAAAGATGGAAACAAGTGAAAACTAGGCGTGCAGGGCAGAGTGGTGGTCACCACAACCACTTCTTATATTACACAGGTTGGAGGTAATATAGACATTATTATATATTATCAATAATATATTCAATGTAGACATTGAACTGGCATCATCTTCCCTCCATCTCACACACCTTCCTTACCTGACCTATCTATCACAATAAATGACATCACACTTTGCCTGTACCTGAAGTCGCTGCCTCGGAGTAACCTTTGACTCTGCCTTGTCCTTCAGACCGCACATCCAAGCTCTCGCCACCTCCTGCCGCCTCCAACTCAAAAATATTTCCACAATCCATCCCTTCCTTAATCTAATAAACTACTAGTGCATGCCCTCATCATCTCCCATCTCGACTACTGCAACCTCCTCCTCTGTGGCCTCCCTAACACTCTTGCACCTCTCCAATCTGTCCTTAACTCTGCTGCTCGACTAATCCACCTCTCTCCTCGCTGCTCCTCCACTTCTCCCTCTGCAAATCTCTCCACTGGCTCCGAATTCCCCAGTGTATCCAATTCAAAACGTCAGACTGTCTCCCACACTCAGAACATTCTAGCGGAACCTGAAAACCCACATAAGAAACAGCCTGCAGTGACCATGGTGCCACCTGGCGTTCCACCACCACTGGACCTGGCGCTCCACCACTAGACCCGGTGCTCCACCACCACTGGACCTGGCACTCCACCACCACTGGACCTGGCACTCCACCGTCACTAGACCTGGTACTCCACCACCACTGGACCTGGCGCTCCACCACCACTGGACCCAGCGCTCCACAACCACTGGACCCGGCGCTCCACAACACACTGGACCCGGTGCTCCACAACCACTGGACCCGGTGCTCCACGACCACTGGACCCGGCACTCCACCACCATCGGACCCAGCACTCCACCACACCAGAGCAGACCCAACCTTCTGTTCCCTCCCCATTCCCTGTAGAATGTAAGCCCCAAGGGCAGGGTCCTCTCTCCCCTCTGTACCAGTTTGTCACTGTTAGTTTGTTCAATGTATTTTTCACTTGTTTGTACAGTATGTAATCCTTTCTCATGTACAGACCATGGAATCAATAGTGCTCTGTAAATAAATAAATAAATAAATAATAATAATATGTGCATCAGCACAACTTTTATTGCAAGTCGTCTTCTGGCAGTGCTGGCATCCTTGTTTGTTCTACACAGACATACACACATGGACACACACAGACGGACACACACACTTTATTACCTTCTCCAAGGTCCTGGTGTTCAGCAATGAGTTACATCTGGGCATCGAGCTGCAACAGGACTTGGCCATGTGCCTCTCATGTCATTACCTGGTGCCTGGGAGGAACACATTGCCAGATCTCGCCTTGGGATCACCACGAGGGGGGAGGGTAAGAAAAGCATTTGTGGTATGGAAAAAAGCATCACAAACTGACTGTGTGATACCAGTCTGTTCATGGGCATACCCAGGATCCAGGGGCAGACACGACTGTAGTGGGCCCTGTGCAAGAATTTTTTTTCGGGGGCCCCCCTTCATAGTGCAACGAAGTTATGTAAATATATAGATTGTAATATTTATAAATGCTGCATATTTTAGTGCAGGAAAATCTGCAAATATCAATTCTTGCTGTGGGTTTTCCAACTCTAAATGGGCTGTATATATAATATTGAAGCTGTGCAGGGTTGTATTTATTATCTGGAGGCTATTGCTGGGCTGTATATATTATTTGGAGGCCAGTTGCTGCATCCAAATATTATATACAGCCCAGCACAGCCTCCAAATAACATATATATCCCAGCACAGCCTCCAAATAACATATATAGCACAGCACTGCCTCCAAATAACACATACAGCCCAGCACAGCCTCCAGGTAATATATACAGCCTAGCACAGCATCCAGGTAGTATATACAGTGCAGCATAGTTTCCAGGTAATATATACAGCCCAGAACAGCCTCCAGGTAATATATACAGCCTAGCACAGCCTCCAGGTAATATATAAAGCCCAGCATAGCTTCCAGGCAATATATACAGCCCAGTACAAACTCCAGTTAATATATACAGCCCAGTACGGACTCCAAGTAATATATATAGCCACCCCCCATTCCATAATACTCTCCCCCATATACAGTCTCCCTTCTTAATAGTGCTTCTCCCCCTATGTGGCCCCCCGATTCATGCAGCTTCTCCCTCCATGTGACCCCCCATTCATGCAGCTTCTCCCCCCTCCATATAGTATATTGCACCCCATGGTTCTCCATGTAACATAATGCACCCCCAAATTACTCCACATTGTATAATGCACCCCCAAAGTACTCCACATTGTATAATGCACTCCCATAATCCTCCATATAGTATATTGAGCACCCATAGTCCTCCATATTTTGCACCCCCAAAGTCCTCTATATAGTATAAAGCACCCCCATAATCCTCCATAGGGTATAATGCACCCTCATAATCCTCCATATAGTAAAATGCACCCCCATAGTCCTCCATATAGTATAATGCACCCCCCAAAGTATTCCATATAGTTATTGCGCCCTCATAGTTCTCTATATAGTATAATGCATGCTTCATAGTCCTCCACATTGTATAATGCACCCCCCATAATCCTATATATGGTATAATGCACCCCCATAATCCTCTATATAGTATATTGCACCACATAGTCCTCCATATAGTATACTGCACCCCATAGTTCATCATATAGTATATTGTGCCCCTATAGTTCTCCATATAGTATAATGCACCCTCCATAGCCCTCCACATATCCTCCATATTTTGCACCCTCCATAGTCCTCCATATGTTATAATGTACCAACAAAGTCCTCCATATAGTATATTGCACCCTCCATAGTTCTTCATATAGTATAATGCAGGGGTCCCCAACCTTTTTTGCACACCGGAGAGCGGCTCCATGCAAGACCCGGTGGGGCGGGGTTTGAACTTATGTGGTGGGGCTTTGTAGAAGGGGTGGGGTATAGTACCCTGTTTCCCCGAAAGATGCGCTACATCTTATTTTCAGGGGATGTCTTAATTTTCCATCCCCCAATATGGTATCCCCATCATCCCCTTGCAGCCCACAATATCCCCATCATTCCCTTGCAGCACACAATATCCCCATCAACCCCATGCAACCCACAATATCCCCTTACAGCCCTCCATATAGTATAATGCAGCGGCACAGCCCTCCATATAATATAATGCAGCCTCACAGTCCTTCATATAGTATAATGCAACGTTACAGCCCTCCACATTATATAATGCAGCCTCACATCCCTCCATATAGTATAATGCAGCCTCATATCCCTCCATATAATATGATGCAGAGTCACAGCTCTTCATAGTTTAATGCAGCGTCATATCCCTCCATATAGCATAAATTCTCACCCCACACACACACACTGCCCCCCTGTATAAACCCCCCACACACATTGCCCCTTGTATAACCCTCACACAGACATACTGCCCCAGTACAATCCCCCTCACACACAGACACATTGCCATCTCAATAACCCCCCCACACACAGACATTGCCCTTGTATAACCCCCCCACATACACTGACCCCTGAATACCCCCCACACACAGACATTGACCCCTGAATAACCCACACACACAGTCATTGCCCCTACACACACACACACACACACAGAAGCTCTTCAGCTGACGCTCACATCTCCTGCCAGCAGTACAACTAAGCACCTGAGGCAGAGATGTGGCAGGAGGTTTTTCATATCTCGCGCTATTTCCAAGCACATCACGTGATGCGCTTGGAAATAGTGCGAGATATGAAACTCCTGCCACATCTCTGCCTCAGCTGCTTAGTTGTACGATACCTCCACTCGTACATCTACGCACGCAGCTGAGGCAGAGACCTCAGCTCAGAGTGGTGTAGTGCTGGAAGTGAGGGGCCCGGTGGACGGGCACTTCACAGGGGCAGGGAAGCTGGTAGCACGCAGCAGATTGGCACAAAGACCCCCATGGCCCAGTCCGTGGACCAGTGGTTGGGGACCCCTGGTATAATGCACCCTCCATAGTCCATCACATAGTATATGTACCTACAGCCTTCATATAGTATAAAGCACCCCCATAGTCCTTATATAGTATAAGCACCCCATAGCCTCCTATATAGTATAATGCACCCCACAGTCTGCACATATAGTATAATGGACCCCAAGTCTCCACATTGTATAATGGGACCCCATAATCCTCCAGATAGTATGTATATTCGGCCCCATAATCCCAGTATAGTATTATATTTCCCCATAGTCATCTGTATATATAATGCATCCCCAAGTCATCCGTATAGTATAATCACCCCCAATAGTCCGCATTAGTATATTACACCCGCATGTCCCTTGTACATACACACCCCCACACCCCCAACGCACACTGCCCCCTGTACAACACCCCCCCAAACACACACACACATACACACTCCAGAAACTGTCAAAGGCTCTTCAGCTCCTGAATGGAGCTCACGCTTAACGCTCCTGCCTGCAGCTGCATCCTGACTGTGATGAGGTTGCAGTGTGATGACCGCTGGGCCACCACGGGAGTCTAAAGTTAGCGATGAACAGCCGCCTGGGGACCGGCAGTAATATGGATGTGAAGCAGGTGCTTGGGTTGCAGGGGTCAGCAGGTGTTATGCCCTGGGGGTGATAGGATCACTTCTAGGGGACACAGCTGCCCCCCCCACCCCTCGCTGGGTATGCCCATGAATCTGTTTATTATGCTTTTATTTTAGTAAAATGGAGAAAGCACAGCAGAGAAACGGAGCAATAATTGACACTCATTACTATCTGGATGCGCTTTCTGCACCACTTCTGCGCACACACAATCAGTGATAGCAGCATTTCAGCTCTGCGTCCACAACGCTGCGTTCAACAACACAAGTACAGTGGATGATTTCTAGAAATCCTATGCTCACTGTGCTTCTCCCCTATGCAGCGTTATTTCAGCTGTGGTGCGTGTTGCTGTGCTTTAGTATCTCCGCATTTCATGCTGCGGAGATGGCTGCGAGCTCCTGCAGGTGAATGCAGGTAGAAGCCGTCCTGCACCCACCGCAGATTGTGACTACAGGGTGGCTGCGATCTCCCTGCAGCCACCTGCAGGTTCTCTCAGGTCCGGAGGCGCTGCGTCCAACACACAGTACCTCCGAATCGGGTGCACATGCCCTAACACACCAGTCAAAAACACTGACGTGGGCATGTATTATGGCTCCATTTTTTATCATTCTCTGGTCTCTTTATTGGACACATATTGGGCTGTGGTCACTTTGAGTTTTAAAAACTCTCCAAAATCCTCCTCAAAAACTAGGAGATTCCACTAAAAAAACTAAGCAAAAAAAATTCTACATGGACTTATCTTCAGGTTTTGTTTTTATTAATTTTTTTTCTAATCAGAAACACTATAGAAATCCTCCTTAAAAATTGCTTTATAAACGCTTACACACAGCCTTATGCTTTTTCATCACTTTTCTTATTGTCATTTTTGGGAGGTGAAATCTGCAAATGAATCAAAAAGAATAAAATCAGAAATGAAAAGAAAACAAATCAAAACAAAACACACCATTGAGCATCACTTTTTTCCAACATGACAATATGATTATATCACATTTATTTTATATTTTATTTAAAAAAATATATATTTTTATGTTTCATAGAAAACCTTACTTTTTTTTCCATGCAGGGCTGATTTTGGAGGGAACAAGTTGTAGTTTTTCATAATAATACTGTACATTAGTATATGAGTGTACAAGGATGAATTTAATTGTCTCGTCTATACTATTCATGAAATCCAATAAGCAAATTCTCCATACCTGTCCAAATGAGGATGTCGTCTATGTACCGCCACCACACTGCCACATAGTTTTAGTGGTGGGGAACATAGACGAAATCCTCCTCAAGGACCTGCATCACAATGGTCGCTCACGCGGGCGCCGTATTTGCGCCCATCGCAGTTCCTCTTCAAATAGAATTCATCCCCGAATAAAAAATAGTTTTTTTGTCAAAACCAGTTCTAACAGTTGCACAATAAATTTCCTCACATCCTCAGAGAAGTCGGTCTCACTTTGCAATTTTTTATTCACTGCTTCCACACGTCTCCTATGTTTGATTGAGGTGTATAATGAGGTCACATCGAATGAGGCCAAAATAACCTCACCCGATATGCTCATCTCATTAAGTTTGAAAAGGAAATCTGTAGTATCCTTAACAAAGGATTCTGCACGTTTCTCAATTGGGTTTAGGATCTTATCCAAATAAACTCCAATGTTTGAGAGAATAGAATTACAACCAGAGACAAGTGGTCGGCCCGGGGGATCAATGAGAGACTTATCCACCTTGGGTAGAATATATATATTGCAGGTGTAATAGGATTTTCTATAGTAAGAAAGCCAATTATATTCTTTTTTAATGCTCCATCCAACACTGTTTTCATATAATTCGCTATATCAAACTTAAGATAGTTATAGTCTCTCATATACCCCCGGATCATCCAACTGTCTTTTTATCTCACCAATATACTTTTGTTTATCCATTATGACAACAGCGCCACCCTTATCAGTGCTCTATGTGATGATACTGTCATCATTTGTACAACCATGCAATGCTTCCATTTCTCCTTTTGTCATATTTGGCAATTTAAATTGTGAAGCAGAGCTGCTCCTCAACAATCCGACATCCTTATTTACAGCGGTTATACAGTGAATGCCTCCACTAGGGAGGAGCGAGTAGAATCGTTACTATTCGGTACTCGCTGAATAGTAAAGATATCCGGGTACTCGCTACTCCCAGAGTTTCTTGTGATTACTCGGGAGTAACGAGTAGTCCTTTCACTTTTGTGGTGTATCTATATATACACTGTGAAAGTGCACTAAAAGTGAATAAAAGTTGTTAAAAAATAAAAATATATCATACTCACTTATCCGACGCCTGCACCGGGTCTGGCAAAGAAGACATCCGATCAACGACAATGACCTGTGAGTCTGACAGCCAATCAGACGGCCAGATGTCACACACCACCTGATCGCTACCAGCCACCTGATTGGCCAGATTGCCAGGTCTTGAACGTGCATCAATGACCTGGCAATCTGACCAATCAGGTGGCTGGTAGCGATCAGGTGCTTTGTGACGTCTGGGCATCTGATTGGCTGTCAGACGTGCAGGTCCTTGTCGTTGATCAGATGTCTTCTTTGCCAGGCGTCGGATAAGTGAGTATGATATTTTTTCATTTTTTAACAACTTTTATTCACTTTTAGTGCACTTTCGCAGTGTATATATAGATAAACTGCGAAAGTACTCGCCCGGCCCATTCATTAACATTGGAGTCGCTATACTCGCAACAAGTACCGAGTATCGGGACCTACTCGTTGCGAGTATAGCGAGTCCGATTAGTTTTGTACTCGCTTATCCCTAGCCTCCACCACTGACGAACTACTTGGTGGGACAAAATTACTTTTGTTTTTTTAAAGCCACTTGTTTCAGACTCAACTCACCTTTCACAATACCATGTGCTAATGGTTTATTACAAAAAATTCCAAAAAAAAACTCAACAAATCCAAGTTAAGATGGAACCAATTTACATGGAACATATGCCAAATGAAAGCCCCTTATTCAACACACATTCCTCATTTTTAGTAAGACACTTGTTAGAATTAAACCTTTTCCTTGTGACAATCCATGCTGTACTTATTAGATATCATACCAAACCTCGTGCAGAAAAACTGATCATTCACCATCAGATTTGGACGGATATTAGACCGCAGTCCCCTCGGGATCTTCTCTGTAATACTGACTCAGACTAGGTAAATGTAGCTGTCGTGTTATGATCTTTCTCTGGACATTCTCATATTTAATGTTAAGGTCATACAGTGACGGAGTAACCAAAAAAGTGCCATCATCCTCCTCCTCCTTAAATATCCTCTTCTCATCTTCACTTGTGTATGTGAATAGCCCAGGCTCAAAAACATTCTCCATCGTCCATCACAAGAAAAAAAACAAAAAAAGTGAAAATGTCCACAAACAATAAGTAGAAGAAAAATAATGGAACAGAACAAAAAGAAAGTTTTACCTCCAAGGTGCACGCCTCTTCAACACTTGTCTAAAGCGTCCATAGATAATGATAAAACAGGAGAGTACGCTTAGACTTCATTATACAGAGATGGTGAATCTAGCAGGACTTGTTCAAGGGGTCTACAGACAACGGTATATAAATGCCCAGAATCCAGTGTTTCACAGTTACAATTCTGGGACTGAAGTGTGTAAAGAGATCACAAATTGCACAACAGCCGGAGCTTTCTTGGCACACCGGTTTGGCAAATTCTGAACCTCAAGACATACGCTCCATTCTTAATAAATGGGTGTGGTGAAATTGGAGGCACAGTGTGTTCTGAAACCAGGAGCGTCTCCAATACCCAGAACAGGGGTCAATATTTCAATTATACTTTTTCTCTGAAAGTTCCTCTCCTCGTTTTACAAAGATGCAAATAAAGTCTGTGGAGCCTCGTTTAGGAGTCTCAAACACGGAACTAGCCAGATATCCCTCCAGGGAAGGATGGATGTGGATGGATACCTGGCTTTGGTAATTCCCTTGTCATATCTTTAAACTTATAAAGAGCTGGATATTGACTGAAAGGGCCACTTAATATGATGGTTTCCGCAAGGAGCCACCCCATGGCTAGGTCCTTCTCTTGCTTCGTGATGTTCCTCTCCTGGTTTTGGCACACTAAACCTGATGAACCCTGATCAGGGAAAAACTGCAGTGTTAAACCAGCCTTACAAGTGCAGATCCCTTTAAAGCAGTGTTCCCCTTCCACCTCCCCCCCCAACTCCAGTCCTTAAGACCTACCAACAGTGCAGGTTTCAGGAGTTCAGCCCCTGTTACACAGAGCGATGTTCCAGCAATCCACCAACGATCTAACCTGGCCAGGATCACTGGAACATCTCTATGTGATCACTGGTGAGATGCCACACAGGCAGACTAACCAGCGATTACCCAGCGATACGCCGACACCCGACGGTCGTTGGGAACTGTCAGGTTCTCGGGCACAGCATGGGGATTGTTGGTTGTTGCCCCTTTCACGCATGCCAATGCATGCTGGGCAGCGGGAGACCAACGATCCAAAAACGGTCCCGGCCATTCTGCATCGATCAGCAAGCTCATCACTGGTCGCTGCAACATGTCACACATAGCGACCTCGCTGGCGAGGTTACTGCTACGTCACAAAACCCGTGACATTGCAGCAATATCGTTAGTGATGTCGCTGCATGTAACGGGGCCTTTCGATAGCATTGACAGGTGATAATTCTAAGGAGATCCTGGAAAACCTGCACTGTTGGTGGGTCTTAAGGACTGGAGTTGAGGGAATGCTGCCTTACAGCACCAGAAGTATTACTCCAGTCACCACAACTGGTCATAGATTAGTGAGGTGGATTTTCCCAGCTCTGTCCGCTTTGGACCTGGCTGAACTGGTGGAGGAAAGTCAAGTCACAATCTTGTATTACTCCAATTTTTTATTTCTTCAAGGTGTAACTCCAAAGCTCTGGAATAATTCTGTTGATTAACTGTGGCCATAGTGTCACGCGCTTAGATGGCGCTGACATTGCTGGTTGCTTCTGTGTATGTTGTTTGTCTGTAAGAGCTACATGGTTGATAGTTGTGAAGGTCCTGGCCTCCTGTGTTGTGCTCCAGAACTGCATTCACTATTAGGTGCAACTGCTGGTTGAGGAGTTAATGTGTGACTCATCTGAACTCCCCTCCCCCTAGCCTTTAAGTAGCCTTTCCTTCCACCAGGTGGTGCTGCTGATAGAGTCTCACTCTATGCCTGGAAGCCGTGCTGTGCAGTTCTGTGTGTTTGTGTGGCTGATGTCCTTTCTGTTGGAGTTGCTGTATCCCGGTTCTGTGGAAGAAGGTGAGGGGGAAATAGCGCAGGGCTGGATGAGGAGTTTTAGGGAGAGGCTGGAGGCCTGAACCTTCTCACCATCAGAGATACCTTGGGGAGCAGGGCCATTCAGGGTTCTTAGACTAGGGTCAGACTAGTCTTCCCTGGTCACCCTGACCATAATTGCCATTCCCTCATCAGTACTCACTACACTGTGACACATAGTCACTGTGTTGGGGGTTTTGTTTTCTTACATGTGTTTCGGCTTGGATACAACTCTAAAGAAGGTAATGAAGTCATTTTATTAAAAGGCTAATAAAGAATTCAAAATTAAAGACAGTATAATATTGCATACAGTTGCATAAAGGCTCTGTATAATCAACATACAATAGGTTTTGTAGTTACTTACATCACCATGGAGATATGAATACATCATCTGCCTGGAGCTCAGTGGGAAATCTCAACCATGTATTCGGACATCAAATACAGGTTCACCAAGGAGCTAGAAACATCATCTAGATACTTACCTGACTGAAAACTCCTGGAATATCAGCACTTAATCACTTCTGTCTGTATCATGATTCTACCAACTGTTATAATGCTTAGACAACAGAAGCATAAGGCTGGCTAGTTTATAAATGTGACTCATTGATAATCCAGAATTGGCCAGATTCTGCAATCTCAAAGTTGGTTATAAACGAATATATGCAAACAAATGTGTTTTCTCATGGATGAATTTAAAGGGATCCTGTCACCCCAAAACACCTTTAAAGCTATTAAAACCTGTCCCTACAGCATATTAACACTTTCCCTACACTATTTTTAGCTCCTAAATGCAGTAAATGATATTGCATAAAAACGTTTTATAAGTACTGATTAGTGATGATAATGAGTGACTATCTATTCATAGTCACTCATCAAGACTGCCCCTCTGCTTCATAGCACGCCTGAATAGGCGTGATCTACATCCAGGATTCAAAATCGCGCGTCCCTTCTGTGCCCTGTGTTCGTAGGAGGCTGCAGTGTGGCTTGTGACGCGATCCGCGTCATTCCCGGCGCCCTGTGACGTATTTACAGCGGCGCCGCGCTGTTAGCTTCAAAATGTGCACTGCGCATGCCCAATGCGCATGCGCAGTGCACATTTTGAAGCTAACAGCGCGGCGCCGCTGTAAATACGTCACAGGGCGCCGGGAATGACGCGGATCGCGTCACAAGCCACACTGCAGCCTCCTACGAACACAGGCACAGAAGGGACGCGCGATTTGAATCCTGGATGTAGATCACGCCTATTCAGGCGTGCTATGAAGCAGAGGGGCAGTCTTGATGAGTGACTATGAATAGATAGTCACTCATTATCATCACTAATCAGGTACTTATAAAACGTTTTTATTCAATGTCACTTACTGCATTTAGGAGCTAAAAATAGTGTAGGGAAAGTGTTAATATGCTGTAGGGACAGGTTTTAATAGCTTTAAAGGTGTTTTGGGGTGACAGGATCCCTTTAAGTCAGCACTAGTTATTTGGAAAGAAACAGTAATATTGCTATGACTTCATTGTCAGTTAGTATCTTCCAAGCAAATATCAGTGGTCACTTGGGTACAATCAAGATCAGATATCTTTGAAAGAAATAACATCAGAGAGCCCAAAACAAAGAACATTGCTCTGTTACTGCAGTTAGACAAACAAGAGCCTTTATACAAGTAAATGAGCATACACATTAATTAGTGTATCAATGATCAATATTCTTCCTTTTACCTAATGAACACACTATATCAAAGCATAAGAATGATATGTTACAATAATGTAGCTATAAGAGATCCATATTTTTATTGGCAATACAATGTGTCAATTCTTCTGGTGTAGACTTACCAAGGGCTTTTGGCTAAAAAGTGAATGTAAAGAGAATCTTGACCAAGACTAACAGGATTTCTCCAGTGCATCTGCTATACTCTGGAACCCTATGCCCCAACACATCAGACACTCGCCTACCCTGGGAACCTTCAAAAGACTAAATTGAAGTTGTCATACTACCATTAAATTAATTTTTTTGTAGGATCACAACGATGAGTGGAAAAATAGTCCCCGGAGCCTTTCCAAGGTGGTGGACTTCTGCGGTGTGGACAAATATTATTACATTGTCCGCTCCGATCTTGGCTGCTACATGAGATCGACCGACTTCCACGAAGGAAAAGATCTGGAGGTCCTCAGCCTGCATCCTTCATGTAGAGGGGGAGATCATTACTTGGCTACAAAAGACAACCTGTTCTACATAATCAAGGGAAAAGAATATCACCGGGTGAAAAACATGACAACGGATGAAGACGCCATAGTCTACCCCCTACACAAGAACTGCCAAAAAGGAGACCACTACCTGACAGCATTTGGTCACTACTATATCGTCTATATGGGCCGAGGCATCTACCGTAAAACCAACAACATGTGTGAGGATAATGACAGTGTAGAATATCCTCTGCACCCCAGCTGTAAGGATGGACTCTACTATTTTGGCATAGCTGATTACTATTACTTTGTGGAGCCTCATGACAAGTGGGGGGTCCAATATGT
>JARQOC010000011.1:13391597-13406496 GCA_033576535.1 Allobates femoralis
AGGAGGGTCTGCATCGCTATCCTCGCTCTCCCACCTCTCCATAGAAATTTTGAAAATGCTTTATTGAGCCGCTTGACATCTGCGTGTTTCAGCAATAAGGGAATTGTTTGTAGCGGATATAGGAGCCTTGGAAAACTGATCATTTTAATCAAGTGCGCCCGTCCTAACAGAGACAAGGGTAGGTCTTTCCATCTCAGTAGTTCCTTTTCAATCTTTTCAATTATTGGGGCAAAGTTGTATTTATAAATTTGCGCAGGTGATCTGGCCAGTAGGATTCCTAGATATCTTATCTTGTCTTTCGCTACCTGTATATTTTCATATTGATTTCCTGTCTGAAAGGGGGGTGATTTCTGAAGGAACATTATTTCGCATTTGTTTTTGTTGAGCGCGAAACCTGAAGAGTTACCCAGTCTTTCTATTACTGTGAGGGCTTTTTTGAGTTCTTTATCTGGATCGTTTAAGAAGAGGATAACATCGTCGGCAAACATCGCCAGACGTGCCTCTTTTGATCCCACCATGATGCCCCTGAACACCTTGTGGTGTTCTAGGTACATTGCCAGTGGTTCAATTGCCATGTTGAATAATAGGGGCGATAGTGGGCAGCCCTGTCTAGTTCCTTTCTTAAGGCTAATGGCATCTGATAGGAATCCCGGTATGCTCACCTTAGCTTTCGGGTTGTTATATAGGGCCCCGAGATACGTCCTAAAGTTCCCCGTGAGGTTGTATGTTTTGAAGACTTTATCCAGCCATGTCCATCGTACATTGTCGAAAGCCTTTTCGGCATCTAATGTGATTATGGCTGGATAACCTTTTTCCTCTCTCTCCCTTCCCCTCACTACGTCCATTATCAGCATTGCTTTGCGTATGTTCGTTGTAGTGGATCTGCCTTTTATAAAACCTGCTTGGTGAGCGGGAATGAGATTCGGTAAAATTGAGGCTAAGCGGTCAGCCATTATTTTTGACATTAATTTTAAGTCTTGATTAATTAATGATATTGGTCGATATCCCGATGGGTCTAGGGTGTCTTTTCCTGGTTTGGGAATTAATTTAATGTATGCCATGTTCATGGCCTCGGGTAT
Source organism: Allobates femoralis (assembly GCA_033576535.1). Taxonomy (NCBI): domain Eukaryota; kingdom Metazoa; phylum Chordata; class Amphibia; order Anura; family Aromobatidae; genus Allobates; species Allobates femoralis. The sequence goes on from JARQOC010000011.1 coordinate 13,392,677, forward strand.
TTGAGTTCCTCGTAAGAATCCATTGTATAGGTCAGTAAGTATCGGGGCAATCTGGTCTTTCATGGCTTTAAAATATGCTCCGTTGAAACCATCAGGACCGGGCGCCTTGTTTGCACTCAGTCCTCCTATTGCTCCCTCAACCTCTTTTGTGACAGGGCTATTGAGGAATAGTAAGTTATCCTCGGTTAGTTTTGGTAAGGGAAGCGAGTCTAGCCAAGCAGTATCCCCCTCGACAGCAGCTTCAGAATCTTGGTCTAAATACAGTTTTGCATAGTATTTTCCCAGCGTCTGGACCACCTCTTTGGGATTATTTTTAATTGTTCCGTGTCTGTCACGTATTTTGAGGACATGCGTCTGGGGTCTTTTCTCTCTCGCCAGATTGGCCAGCAGACGTCCGGCCTTGTCTCCAAATTTGTGGAGTTTAAGATCCATTTGTGTTTTGTATAAGGCCTCGCGTCTGGCTGCCCATTCGTCGAAATCTTTTTTCGCCTGTTGCCAAGATTTCTTATTGTCATCCGTGTCTACCTCCTGGTAAAGACAGTATGCTTCTCTAGCAGCTGCGCTGGCTTTGCTATATTGATCTCCTATGAATTTCTTGCGTTTTATTTCGTGCGCCATAATATGGCCGCGCATTACCGCCTTCCCCGCTTCCCAAAACAGAGGGGGGTCTGAGCGGTGTATCTCGTTATCTCTAGAGTAACGTTGCCACCATTCCGTCATCATTGCCACGAAATTTTCTTCACGTGTCAATGAGTCTGGAAACCGCCACAGTATGTCCCTTCCTTTTGGGTAGGAATCACTGATTTCCAGGAGTACTGGGCTATGGTCTGAGATAACCATCGTTTCTATATTGATTTCCATCACCCTCTGAAGTAGGCGCGGGGAGGTCAAGAATGTGTCTAATCGCGACCATGTATTATGTGCATGCGAGTAATGTGTATATTCTCTGCCGAGCGGATGTAAGGATCGCCAAGCATCGGGAACTGTGCAGTTGACTGATAGCTCTGTCAAGAAGCTCTGTTGCCCATTTCCATCCTTTCGCTGCAAGGTTCGTGTCTGATCCCCTCGTCTGTCTTCTAGTTCATTAAAAACCATGTTAAAGTCACCCCCTATTAGTTTAACAGGTTCCTTGTCGGTCAGTAGACGCTGTCGAATGTTATTAAAGAAAGTCCGTTGGGCTATGTTAGGGGCATATATATTATAAACACTTAGTATATCGTTTTGCAATTGTAAGACTAGGTGGCTCATTCTCCCTTCATCATCTGCTTCATGTATCATGACTTCATGTGCCAAGGATTTATTTATCAAAGTTAAAACCCCTGCTTTCCGGTTGACTGCCCCCGAGCCATATATCTCGCCTACCCACATCTTTTTTAGACGGAAGAAGTCTTCCTTGGTCAGGTGGGTTTCCTGGAGTAGCGCCACATCTACTTTCAATCTCTTGAGGTGTCTCAATATCATCATGCGCTTTGCTGGGGAGCGCATCCCCTTGACATTCCAAGTTACCCACCTGACCATGATGGTATTCTAGTCTTTAGTAATGGGTAGTAAAGTTTACCTATGGTGTGAAAGTGGAACCACGATACCTCAATTTTCTTATCGCATGGCATTATCTTACATTTTTTCCTTCTTATGCATGTTCCTGAGAGATACAGTCGTACATTAGTAACAGAATCGCAGTATTTCAAAAAACCTTCACAAACATCTACAATATCCCTTTCCCCTCCCAACCCTGTATATTCCCACCCTATTTCCCTTGTGCTCACTTCTCTTTTCTCCTCCATTTTTTGTCTCCTCTGGCTCCCCGAGGGATCCAGGGCAGATGAATACATCGGTATTTGTATTCCGCCGTTTGATTCAGTTGTGAACTGTGTGAGGTTGACTAGGAGACATCAGGATGAAAAACAGGAGGTGAGCACGACCCCTCAAAATATATACATTCCATTACTTTACTCTCCCACCCCTTCCATTTCCCATCCTCTCCCCCCTTAAACCCTCACGTTCAGGGCATTGTTTCCTCTTTCTTCGCTCGTATGTTTTATATTGCCTCCAAATCTTCTCCGCCATCAGCCATTCCCTCCAATAGGCAAATTTCTGGTGTGGCTGTGTACATCAACAGTCATGCCTTAAGGCGTTAGGTCTTATGGCCTGTTAACGGCCATCATTACATAAGTCCATCAGTCATTCGGTGTACCGTGTATTCCATCAGAGTGGGTCGTTAAATTCAGTTCGGTAGTAGTATCCAGTATGCGTTGGTACCGTTCCTTGGGAATATGGCCAGTGAATTAGGTGTGTTGTCAGTTAAATCCCATCTCTTGGCCGTCTTTTTTGGTATTGCCAACTTTTTTCCTTGACCAACTCGATTTTTGCTGTCTTTGATTATTCGGTGGCTGCCGGTCTGGTGTTGCCGTTCCCGTGCTTACTCCCGAGCGTAGATGGTAGGGACGCTGCGATTCTCCTTCTCTTGGTTCTGTCAACTGGCTGTTTAGCGCCTTTCTGATGTCCGGGGAGGACGGGACTGAGCTGGGGGGAGGCGTACGTTGTCGTTGTACAAAATCCATGGCTTCTTTGGGTGACTGGAAGGACATTGTTTCTCCTCCCGGTGCTCTAAATCTTAGAGTGGCTGGGAATAGCATCTGAAATCTCACATTTTTCTTGTAGAGTAACGTGCATACCTCACTGAATCCTTTACGTTTCCTCATAACTTCCGCTGAGTAGTCTTGGTAAAGGAGCACTTTGTGTCCCCGTATACGCAGTGGAATGCGGCTTGCTTTGTAAGCTCTCAATATCTCCTCTTTGTCTCGATCATTCAGGTATTTTGCTATGGAATGCCTAGGTTTGGTCGCCTCTCCTCCTTGTCTTTTTTGTGACGCGCCCACTGGTCTTGTCTCCTCTGTTACCATGTCTCTTGGTGGGCCAATTCTGTGTGTCCTTTCAGTAGGGCAGGGGTGTGTGAGACCTAGAGTTTTCGGTAGGTCTACTTCAAATATGTCTATTAGTTGATTAGGAGAGATTGTTTCAGGGAGGCCAACTAGCTTAAGGTTGCATCTGCGGCTTCGATTTTCTAGGTCGTCTAGTTTATTTAGGGCATATGAGGAGTTTTTGTGCAGCTCATCTAATTGTTGTTCTAAATCCAGTATACGCTCCTCTGCCGTTGCCAGACGTTCCTCTGTTTCACTTAATCTCTGATCATGGCTGCTCAATTTTGTCTGCATCCCTTCTGTTGTTGAACGGATCATCTCCGTCATTGCTTGGCGAAATTCCTCTGCCATATATGTCGCCATTTCCTTTGCTAGTTGCTTGTAATTAATGGCAGGCAGCACATTTGGGACATTCATGTTGTTAAGGTCTCTCTTATGTGGGGGGCAGTCAGGGAGTATGCGCGCCATTTTTCCTCCCGGTTCTTCCCTCTGTTTTCCAAATCTCCCTCCATCCTCTCCATCCATGCTAGCCTCCCCCTCGCTCTGGCTCTCATCTCCCTCAGTACCTGCTTCCGCCATCATTTCTGGGATATGGACGGTTTCTCCTGCCGTCTTCTCCTCTTCCTGTCTCTCCTTTAGAGCCGTGCCGGGCGCCGCCATTGTTAGCCCTGCTGCTGGAGAGGATCTTCCCGTCTGCTTGTCTCTGCCCTTTTCTCCGCCGCGAGACACGAACCGGTCTAGTGCCGTCGGTTTCATGTGTCCTCCGCGGTCTCCTATGTCGGATTACGGCAGGTTACGGTGCTATTTGGGTGGTTTATGCTGCCCTGGGTCCCGGAGCGTCTTCTCTATCGGCTCTGCATGGAGGCGCTGGAACCGGAAGTCCTAAAAGTGGTCTTGAATGACTTGCAGCGATCTCCCAGCAGCAGCCTGGTTGCTGCTACCTGTAGCACACTGCAACATCGCTGGAGAGGTCGCTGTTGCATCACAAAACCAGTGACGTTTCAGAGACATCGCTAGCAATGTTGTAGTGTGTGAAGTACCCCTAAGGAGCCTCATCTCCTATGGGGGTCACACAGAACATACATGACTCATGGTACTTGACCCCGTGTAGAGTTTTCCAATATAATGGCACAGAATTTTGAAGCTGCAGTAGATCCGTGTATAGGGCTCAGCCCAGAATTGTATATTTTGGTTGGACATAAGACAAGGGGAGTCTAATGGTGGGGTTACACACAAGGATATCCTGAACGATATCCTTGAAACGTCACGCTTTTGTGATCGTTCAAACAATCTCGTTTTAGGATCGTTGGGTGGAAATGTCGGATATCTGAAGGAAAAATCGTATCGTTCATCATAAATTTGAGCTCCTGACCTCAAATTTAATCGCTCATCGTCCAATTAACGCTGCAGCAAACTGCAGCATCGGACAGTGACACCATGATGAACGATCTCCTTCAGATTTCTCCTATTCCTGCCGCTGTCATGTACCAAAGGTTATTCAAAAAACATGATACAGCCATGATTTTACATGTAAAAGCCGCTCCTGCAGCTCCTGTGCTACATGTCAGCACAGAGCTGCAGGAGCAGGTATATAAAGCTGGTGTTTAATGGGTTAATGTTTGGGGCCATGTGGCACACACTGCCCACACTCCCCTGGAGCCATGTAGCTAAATTGGCAGCACTAAGGTCATTTCTTGTACGTTGCAGAAGCCGCACACTGTCGGCTCTGCTATATCCATTCATAAAAAGTCACCGGCTCCTGTCATTTGACAATGCAGTGTGAACAATTGCTAAACAACTTCCTGACTAGGGAGGTGTCTGAGGTACAGACGCAAAATGCGTAATATACTGGTCACTGTCTGTGGTGCTTAATGGATATACAGCAGTTCTATAGTGGTGCAGTGCCCATAGAACTGCTGCATAAAAGCCGTTCAGCACCCTGGATAGCGGCATGCACATTACACATTTTGCATATGTACCTCAGACAGCTCCCTATTCAGGAAGCCTATGAGGAGTGGGAGCTGCATGCACACCAGACCGGAGGGCAACCCGACAAGGTGAGCATTGCTCACTTCTAAATCACTAGTCTATCATTGAGAAGACCCTATTGCACCTTTCTTTCCCCTTTTAGTTTATTGGTTCGTAAACTTAAAAATAAAGAATTTCATACTCACCTCCTGCCAGCTCCTCTAACATCTGCTGCTGCTCATTAGGCTCATGAATATTCACTGCACTGAGCCCAACAGCAGACCAGAAATGAGGAACAGCAGCGCTGTAAGGGGGGGGAGGGTATGCACTGACAGCACACATCTGTGACACACGTTACAAGCTCCACCCACAAACCAACCACCTTGTCTCACATCCATGGGTTCACAGGTGTGAAACAGGTCATACACATTGGAGTTTCCAGTAAACCCAACACATGCATAGATTGGCAAACATTTGCATAAAACCATGGTACAAAATATGCAGCATGTGCACAGTGCATTTTTACTTTCTAGCAAAACCTGTGTATTTTAGGGAAGATCTGTCCACACATTGGATGATTCATTGCACAAACTGAAACCTGCTCAGATTTTGCTGCATTTGGAAAAGAATAATGGAAAAAAAAAAAAAAAACCCCACACAAACACACAACATGCAGCAAATCTCCTGCCAGTGAACATAGAGACACTAGAAACCTGTACAGGATTTGTTGGGCTTTTGACCATAGCAAAAACCTCCTGTGTGCACAGAGCCTTATTCTGGTTGCATTTTTTTCCTGGGGGACATAAAAAGAGACAACAACAAGGACTAAATGCCATCTACTCACCTTGCCCAAACAACCCTTCCTGCTGCACCTGCCAGTCACATCACCTGCACTGTCCTCCACCCTTCTTATATGGCTGCCCCTCATTGGCTGACATTTGGAGCCTTCTGATTGGCTGATCTAAAGATTATCTATAGAGCTAATAATTCCACATGTCTGTGGAAACCACAGAGGCCTCATTCACATGTCCATGCTGACACATGATCCCCTATGACCCCCTAGGACTGTGTTGACGTGTGGAGCAGATGCGTGCCCGTGTGCTCCACACGGCGACATGTCCGTTTTTTTGTGGATGGAAGGACTGCTTTTGGGCGAAAACGTCCTGCACACGGATGTCATCTGTGTGAGGCCGGTTTCACACATCCGTGTCTCCGGCACGTGTGCGGTCCGTGCAGACACATGCCGGAGGCACGGACATACAGGGACACATGATCCCCTATGGACCGTGTCTCCGTGTGGAGCACATGCGTATCCGTGTACTCCACACGGTGACTTGTCCGTTTTTCTGCGGAGCCACGGACCGCTTTTTTGTCCAAACATCCTGCACACGGATGTTCACACTGTGACATCCGTGTGCAGGGACCACGGACAAAACCAAAAAGCCTGAAAATAAACTATTTTATTCTCCCCTCGCTCCAGCGGTGTCTGCTCCTCTCACTTCCGGTGCCGCTCATTAGGGCTCATGAATACTCACTTCACTGAGCCTAAGAGTGCATTGGAAGAGAGAGGAGCAGCGGTGCTGGAGGGAGGTAAGTATGCGGGTGACAGGCTGTCCGTGTGCTATCCACGGCCCCACTGATAGCTCACGGACTGCACACATTGTGTGATACGTCCTTGACACGTGTGCACGCACCACCCCCAAACGGCCTTGCTTCACACGTCCGTGGTGACACGGATGTGTGAAACCGGCCTGACATCAATCTACACGGACCACGGACAAAAGTAACAAACTTAAAAATAAAGAATTTTATACTCACCTCCCTCCAGCGCTGACAGTTCCTCTCACTTCCGCTGCCGCTCATTAGGCTCATGAACATTCACTTCACTGAGCCTGACAGCGGACCGGAAGTGAGAGGAGCAGTGGCGCAACAAAGGAGGTGAGTATGTGAGGACAAGCTGTCCATGTGCAATCCACGGATAGCACACGGACAGCACACATTGTGTCACACGTCCGTGACACATGGCTACATGCCCTGCCCACAAACGGTCTTGTCTCACACATCCGTGGTGTCATGGATGTGTGAAACAGGCCATATTTGAGGGGGGGGAATCCGTGTGTCACACACGTGACACATTTGTGTGCTATCCGTGGATAGCACACGGATATCCTGTCATCACATACTCACTTCTCTGCAGCACCGCTGCTCCTCTCACTTTCGGTTCGCTGTTGTGCTCAGTGCAGTGAATATTAGATGATAGTAATGAGCGACCCCGGAACAGAGGGGAGCAGGCGGCGCTGGAGGCAGGGAAGACATCTGTGTGCATGGATGTTTGTGGCCAAAACCGGTTCGTGGTGCCGGCAAAAAACGGACATGTCTCCGTGTGGAACACACGGACACGCATCTGCTCCACACGGCGACACGGTCCGTGCAGAATAATGGACGTCTGAAGGGGGCGATAGAGGATCATGTGTCTTCGTATGACTGTGCCTCCGGCATGTGTCAGCATGGATGCATATGTTCCGGAGGTGCAGATGTGTGAAGGCCACTTCACACACACAGATATCTGAGTCCAATATCTGAACAGATCTCTGGTTGCAGTGAAATCATGGATACATTGCTCCATTTTGTGGCTGTGTACAACATAGAGCAATGTATCCATGATTTCACTGCAACCAGAGATTGGTTCAGATATTGAACAGATAAATTGGTGTGTGTAAACCCACCATAAAGGTTGTTTAAAAAAAATGCAATAAAAAGGATAAAGAAAAATGTAACAAGTTTGGTGTCCACAATCGCACTGACCTGAAGGATCGGATCACCGGGACGTTTTATTACACATCGAACAATGTAAAAACTAAACCCAATGTAAAATGTAAAATAAAGCTTTTATAAATAAAAAAATACATAAAAAACTAAACCCAAAACACAATGTGGAATTGCAGGATTTTTTCTCCCATTTTCTCGCACTTTGGTAAAATGAAAGACGACATCAAACCTACGACTCGTCCTGCAAAACTGAGTCCTCATACGACAACGTGGGCAAAGGCCGGTTTCACACATCCGTGCCTCCTGCACGTGTGCGGTCCGTGCCGACACATGCCGGAGGCACGGACATACGGGGACACATGTTCCCCTATGGGCAAATTCACACTTCCGTGTTTCCGCACGGACGGTTTCTCCATGTAGACACATGCGTGTCCGTGTGCTCCACACGGCGAGAATTAAATTTTTTTGCGGACACATGGACTGCTTTCGCCGTGAAACATCCATGCACACAGATGTCATCCATGTGACATCCGTGTGCACGCACCATGGACGAAAGTGACAACCCTAAAAATAAAGAATTTCATACTCACCTCCCTCCAGCGCTGATAGCTCCTCTCTCTTCCGATGCCGCTCATTAGGCTCATGAATATTCACTTCACTGAGCCCAAGAGTGGCCTGGAAGTGAGAGGAACAGTCTGTGACACATGGGTCTATGCCCCGCCCCCATACGGCCTTGTTCCAGGTGTCCGTGGTAAGGCTGGTTTCACACATCCGTGTCACCACGGACGTGTGGAACAAGGCCGTTTGGGGGCGGGGCATAGACCCATGTGTCACGGCTGTGTGACACGGTGGGTGCTGTCAGTGTGCTATCCGTGCATCCACGGATAGCACACGGACAGCCAGAATACTTACCTCCCTCCAGCACTGACAGCTCCTCTCACTTCCGGTGCGCTCTTGGGCTCAGTGAAGTGAATATTCATGAGCCCTAATGAGGCGCATCGGAAGTGAGAGGAGCTGTCAGCGCTGGAGCGAGGCGAGTATGAAATTATTTATTTTCAGGTTTTACACTTTTGTCTGTGGTCCGTGCACACGGATGTCACACTGTGAACATCCGTGTGCAGGACGTTTGGACGTAAATGCGGTCCGTGGCTCCGCATAAAAATGGACAAGTCGCCGTGTGGAGCACACGGACACGCATGTGCTCCACACAGAGACACGGTCCGTGCAGAATCACGGACGTCTGCATACGTGCCGGAGGCATGGACATGTGAATGAGGCCTAACACGGATGTGTGAAACCGGCCAAAAAAATGAATAAAAAAGTTCTGGTTCTTGGAAAAAGAAGAGGGGAAAAAAAAAAAAAAGGAAAAATGGCGTCATCTCGCAGAGCGCTATCGTCTGCAGCAGATGGCGCTGTTCACATGTAACCAATGTTATGCTGCCTTCACATTTGTGTTTGCAAGCGCAGCGTATGTTAAAAAAACTAAATCCGCATGCGTATTGCTTACCTATCTTTATAATGGGGTACGCATTCATACGCAATGACATGCGTTTGTATGCGTATGTATGCGTTTGCGTACATGTGCGTTTAATTTCGTCCCCCTCAGAACGCAACAAGCAGCATTTTTTGGCGCCTGAAAAATCTGCAAGCATCCGCATGCGTACGCCTGCGTATAAACAACGCATTATTGTTAATAGGTACGCAAGCGTCCGCGTGGTCTTGCGGAAGTGTGCATTTGAAACGCATGCGTACCTTACATTGCCACTCCCATGGGCGTTTCTGACAAAAAGAAACATGTTTGACACAAAAAAATCTGTAACGCATGCGGACAAAAAACGCATATGCAATGTACAAACGCAAGCATACGCACGCAAACGCTGCGTTTATTTTAAGCATTGTGTATATGCATGCATATGATACATGCAGCGTTTGCATGCAGATGCGTGCGTTTTTGCATGCGTATGCGCATGCGCATTATACGCTGCGTTCTCAAACGCAAATGTGAAGCCAGCCTTAGCACATGAGACCACACCCAACAATCATCCAATCAGCTGCAGAGCTCAGTGACAATCTGCAGATGATCTTTATATCAGCCAATCAGATGGCTGCACATGTCAGCCAATGAGAGGCAGCGGTATAAGAAGGGTGGGGCGGTGGAGGTGGTGAAGTGACCAGCAGGTGCAGGGATAGGAGGAAGGTGTGATCTCTGGAGCTGGTGAGTAGATGCAGCTGATTAGTTACTGTTTTTGCTTATAGAAAGAAAAGTCATTAGAAAATTACTTATTTAACCTTTTCCTAGCAAGGCTGGATTTCTTCACCTCCCATAACTTTTTATTATCTCCATATGGCTATTTTTTGAATGACCCCAATGTGATCCAGGGAAAAGAATCTCTGGGTGGTAAGTGTTAGAAGGGGAAAAATAAACCCCCACACCTTCCCCATATGGTGACACTGACCTGGTAATGGTTATTCAGATACTCAGGGGCTGGCAAATATCCTGGGGGGCAAGTGCACAGCAGTGGCCTATGAGCAGTGAGCATCAGGGGCAGTGGCCTCCCAGACCAACAGGACAGATGGCCGAGTGGCCCCAAAACTGCTGCTTGACCACTGACCTGGGGGGCATCTGCCTTCCTTCCCCTAAACCCCCCCCCCCCCCCCCCCCTCCCCTCCTGGTTAGCCAGCCCCTGCACATGCCAAATAAATAAGTGTATATAACATCTATGTTGTGGGTTTGTTTTCTGAGATCTGCAATGTTTCCAATATGTCTGCAGAATCCTCATTGTAGACTGATCAATCCCCCCCAGTGTCTGCACTGTGTTGTGAGGATTTTCTGGTTTCTAAACTGGGAACAGCCCAGTTATGCTGTATACATGTTCCCAGCCAGAACCTGACTACTGGGCGTAGCCTTGCACAATGCCATGCATATTAGTCAGATGTGCCCGCTTCATACACTTGTGCTGAGTGCGGCTGTGCCCAGTTGTCAGGTTCTGGTTGGGAATATGTATATCACATAATGGCAGTCCGTTCCCAGAGCATCATCAGTGCTGGCGCTGGGAGGTTTAGTAGACTGCAGAATTATCATTATTTTATTGACCAAACAACCCCATTTAATTACTAATACTCTTACAGTTTATCAAATGCAAGGGCATCATGATGGGATTAGATGCAGTAGCTCAGTGTGTACCGCACTGCTGCTTTTCCAATGTATCTAAGCATATTAGTGGGACTGTTACTGCACCCAGGTATCTGACCTGCTGCCTAGCTAGTGTACCCAAGTCAGTGATGCTGAGTGTATCTCAGGCTGGTTTCACACCATGGCATGATCAGGTCCAGGGCTGTCTGGTGTAAACCTGACAGCCCCGGAACCAATTTTGACATAATGCAGCCCTATGGGGCTGGTGGAGCCAGATGGCAGCTATTCGGATTTTTCTCCCGAACACAATCATTGCTTGTAACGTTTGTGTCCGGGGCAAAAATCTACCCAAATCAGATTCTCCCGGAACCGGGGTGATCTGGCGCTTCCTAACATGGGAGTTTATGGCCCTGGATCTGACAATCTGAGCTGGGTGCTGGAGTTGGCACCATGAGCTGTCCCCTGCAGAGATCTCAGGATCTGTCCTGAATCCGGCTACAAACTGGACTATAGGGCATATTTGCCCTCCGGTTCTGTTTCAAAATCGGGTCCGGGGCTGTCTGGTTTCCACCGGACAGCCCCAGACCTGATCTTGTCGGGATGTGAAACCGGCCTAATGGTGCCGTTACACCTAAGGCTATCATTAACGATATCCTTACAAAAGTCACATGACAGACCTTGTACCAACGATATTGAATTATCGTTCGTGCGTTGTCACACACAAGGATATTGGTAACTATATCCATTTCGGTATTGCGCCAGAATCAGATTTTTCTATGCGATGCTGAGCAATGCCGTTACAATAATGTGCCAGCAGCACTGGCACATTATTGTATGTCAGTCATTAAACAGACTTTTCCTGTGAAATCCCTGTGATCTCACATGTAGCATAGGGCTGCAGGAGTGGGATTACATGTCGGCACGGCGCTGCAGGAGCAGGTATATGAAGGCAGTGACTAAGGGGTTAATGTCATTGTACCACATGGCCCCAGAGTGTCCACACTCCCCTGGAGCCATGTAGCACAAAACATTGGCACCGCAGAGGTTAATCATTTACTTAGCAGAAGCCGACAGTGTTCGGCTTCTGCTAAGTTCATTCATTCAAAGCCGGCGGGTATTGTCATTTGACAGTGCGCCGTGAAAATTTACTAAAGAGCTTCCTGAATAGGGAGCTGTCCTCTGCTGTGGTGCTGAAGCCGAGACAGGGCTTCAGCACCAGAGCAGAGGTCAGCTTTTCTTATACTGTAATGAGGAGATGCGGCACTGTTGGGTATGCAATTTGCGCATCTCCTCATTACGGTATAAGAAAAGCTGACCTCTGGTGCTGAAGCCCTGTCTCGGCTTCAGCACCACAGCAGAGGACAGCTCCCTATTCAGGAAGCTCTTTAGTAAATTTTCACGGCGCACTGTGAAATGACAGGAGCCGCCAGGTTTTAAGGCAGGATTATAGCAGAGCAGACATTGTGCGGCATGACAGGGACAGGTGGCAGGTGGAGGGGCAGACCAGCGGGGACTGGAGCATTGGCAGGCACTGACGGCACAGACTACTCCCCTCAGCTTCCTCAGAATAGATAAAGCTGTTGGGAGTTGGTCACAGCCAGGTCAGACCGCCCTCTGCACCCTGATTGGAGCAATGAGTCACAAAGACCATCACTCCAAATCAGGGCTGGAGGGGAGGGTGACCTATCTCCAGCCAATGATTGCAATTGGCTATTTAAGCCAATCACGGTGATCAAGGTCATCTTCTGTTTCCCTGCTCAAAACTACACCAGACCCACCAGATGTAAATAAATGTAGCCATATAACCACCATCAGTATAAAAACACAGCATCACAACCCTCATCAGTGCAGAAATACATCACCAGACCCACCAGAGGTACAGAAACACATAACTAGAACCCCCTATCAGTACAGGAATACATCCATATAACCCCCATCACTATAGAAACACAGCATCATAATCCTCATCAGAACTAACATCAGTACATGGTAGAACAATTGTAATGTCAGGTCAGACCTATATACATTTGTACTGCATGAGCTTACAACTCCGAATACATCCTTAACAATGGTAAGGAGCTACTGGGAGTTGTTGTTACCAGTCACAATCAGATCATACAGGAACTACAGCACTGAGAATTGGTATCACAAATAATCATTTACATCTGGGTACTTTATAGATGACCTTGTCTCTGATCGGGGTCGTCTTTTTCTTTTCTTCATCTTGTCCAGACACCATGATGACTTTTCACATCCACAGCTGATCTCTGGAGACGTCCATCTTCTCCGATCCTCTGCAGCCCATCCTTAAAAATAGCAGGATGATCAAAATTCTCGTAGGTAAAAATATCTGCCCTACACTGTGCCCCGGAATAATTGCTCCTCCTCACTGTTCCCTGCACAAAATATGATTTTACATGCTGTCCACTTTCTGGAACATGCCCTACACACTACCCCCTCATCACACGGTTCTTTCCTTTCCATACTGGGCTCCCTGGTCACTGTCCCCATATACTACCCACTGTTTATACTGTTCTCCCTCATCACACTCCCAACTTCCCCCCCCTCCCTCCCCCACTCTATCCTGTGCCCCCTTACATTTTTCTCATCCCCCTACTGTTTCCTCACACCCTCACTCCACATACTGTGCGGCAGCCATCCCCCTCAGTCCTCATATGGTGTCCACACAAATGCCACATACCGTACCATGGCCATCCCCCTCTCGCTCCTCATACAGTGCTGCAGCCAACCTCTCACTCCACATACTATGATGTAGCCATCCCCTCACTCCTCATATCTTACCGCAGCCATTCCACACTCACTCTCTCTCTCATTTGATACATTGTCCCCCTAGTTTCCTGCACATTCTTCCCCTCTCCCTCCCTGCTGTGCTTCTTCCCCTAATAATGTTAATCTTCCAGCCAGGTCTTTACATCCAGCCTTTTGCCGCGCTGCCTCAGCTGAGTGTCAGTAGCGTGATCAGGTGATGTGATCACGTGACGTCCCCCCTGACCCAGAATTGCCGGGAA
>JARQOC010000011.1:13406596-13454798 GCA_033576535.1 Allobates femoralis
GACAAGACATGAAAAACATTTCAGAAGGCTGAGAGCCTGTATACAAAGGGGAGACTTTAGTCCCCCGCTGCATAAACCACAACGTTACTGCCAATCATGTGTATAAATGGGGTGCGCCAACAAATCAACGGGTACAAATATATAAATGAAACCTGGTATAAACCGGATAACAAATGAACTTAAATAAGAATCACAGGCTGTTTAATGTAATTCTGTGCAACTCATGCAAGAAGGTGCTGCTAAAATTAGGCAGACACTCAACAGGGATGCCGGGATGCAGGCCAGTGTATCTGTTCCCTGTATACTTTAAATCAGCACTAAACCAGTATATTCCAGTAGTAAGTACATTAAGAGAAAAAAATAGTTTTTGGTTTGATCAAGCTCAGCAAAGCATTACCTGTAACCAGTGGTGTCACACAGCAGGGACACCCCCCCCCCCCCCCTACCTCTCTGACCATCCTTCACGATCTTTTGCCGGCTCCTCTTCCTCTCTCCTCCTCTTTCCCTCTCGGTTGGGGTTCCTCAGGGTTCAGTCCTAGGTCCCCTTCTCTTCTCCTTATGGTTGGGGTTCCACAGGGTTCAGTCCTAGGTTCTCTTCTCTTTTATACACTGCCACCATTGGACAAACCATTAGTAGATTTGGTTTTCAGTACCATCTCTATGCTAACGTCAAACAAATTATACAAATCTTTTCCTGACCACCTCCACATTACTACGAAAGATCAGTGATTGTCTCTCTGCTGTCTCTATTATCATGTCTCTACCTTAAATTGAATCTGTCAAACTGAACTTCTTGTGTTTCCTCAATCTACTGATCATCCGAAACCTAATATTGCCATTTATGTATGTGGTTCTACCGTTACTCCTCAGCAGCCGCCCACTGTCTTGGGGTTATTTGATCCAGATCTCTCCTTTTATTCCCCACATCCGGTCTCTCGTCACTTACACCTCAAAACATCTCTAGAATTCGACCGTGTCTTACTGTTGACTCTGCAAAAACTCTAACCGTTGCCCTTATTCATTCTCGTCTGGATTACTGCAATTCTCTATTAATCGGTCTTCCTCTTACTAAACTCTCTCCTCTCCAATCCATCCTGAATGCAGCAGCCAGGATCATATTCACTGATATCTCTATCCTGTTCTGGGGCAGTCATTGCATTGGTAGCCAAACCGCTATAGAGTACAATAGATAAAATGATCACTCTCACCCACAAAGCCCTCCACAGTTCTGCACCGCCTACATCTCCTGCTCATCTCTGTTTATCGCCCTACACGTGTCCTCTGCTCCGCAAGTGGCCGAAGACTAACATCATCTACAATCCGAACCTCCCACCTCCAGGACTTTTCACGCGCTGCGTCATTTCTCTGGAATGGGTTACCGAAAACAATTCAATTAATTCCCAATACCACTAGTTTTAAACGAGCCTTAAAAACACATCCCTTTAGACTGGCCTATCACTTCACTTCACCTGTCTAACTATACCTATCTCCCTTTTTCCAAATCTGGCCTCTTGTGTCATCTGTTGCACTTGCAGACTGTCTGTCCCCCATGCATAATATAGCACTTTATCCATACTTGTACAGATCCTGACTAATTCATGCAGCGTTGCATGAATCCCCTAATTATTACATTGATGGCTGGACCATGGATGACATTTGTTACTGTTACCCTTTATACCGCCCCTATTTCCTCTAGATTGTAGCTTGTGAGCAGGGCCCTCACGCCTCATGGTCTTTGAATTTTTGTTACTCTGTATTGTCTCATATTGTCTGTAAATGTCCACTCCGAATTGTAAAGTGTTGCGAAATATGTTGGCGCTATATAAATAAAATTATTATTGGCATCGCCAACACCTTATCGTGGGGGAAAAAATTATGGTGCCCCACTTGACCGGGTTTCCAGCTCACTTCCGGCCGGCGCATCTTCTCTGACAGTGGTGGGGTCGAGCCCAGTGCAGGACCGGGTTGGGGGTTCCTAACGTCCGATTTGGTGGATGCGGTCCGCCGGCTGCACGCAGTGTCCCTGAGTCCTGAATCAAGTCCTGTGTAGTCACATGCTGCTCCACCACACTCACTAACTGATCCAGGATACCCAGGTCACATTGTCCCACCTACAGTTGGATGGAGACAGGCAGAGTGAGCGCAAACCAGTCAACTACCACCCTCTCTATCATTTGTGTGGGGCTCAGGCTCTTTGGCTGCAGCCACTTCTTCCAGGTGCAACAAGTCATAGGCCTGAGACAGGACAGGTTTACCCTCCTCAAAGGACCACTGGCTTACCCATTGAGCCCTTACATGCGTATTAACCCCCATTCTGGCCAGGATCTCACCTTAGAGTCCCGAAGTCCATGGCGTCCTCTGTGCAAAGGTCCAATTAGGCTTTTTGGGGCTTTCCGGTTAAGTAAGGCGCCAACATTTCCGCCCACAGCTCTGGCCGCAGTTTCTCCTGCTCTGCAAGCCTCTCGAAAACCGCCAGGAAAGCTTCCACATCATCCCCCAGGGTCATCTTTTGCATTGCACGCCTTACCGCCTTCTGGATGGTGCTGTCATCTCCTGGACCTGGGGTTGGAGCCGCAGGCCGGATTGCCTCAGTCAGAAGATCCATCTGACGCTCCTGTTGCTGCTGTATTTGCCTGATCAAGAGCTGATTCACCTCCTGTTGTGCAACCTGCTGCTGCATTTGCTGTTGTTGCTGTGCCTGCACCAGGTGCTTAAGCAGGTCCTTCATGCTAGCTGCAGTTTGTACTGTAGTGTAGCAGGTGCAACCACTGACGTGTGAACTGAGTATGCCATTTTTACTTTCACCAAGTCGTTGCCATATGTTATGCTCGCATCCTCCACCACATGTAAGGTAGCGGTTAGGATCGTCACGACAGAAGGCAGTGACTCAGGTACTTGTTCACACAGCATACCATTTATTTACAAGTTCATATCAGCACAGGCCTTTTGTAGCTCCGCATTACAGCCGGTGTAACGGGTTTCACTCTGACAGGTACGGCTGCCAGTCTCACTCTTAGCCAGGACCAATGTTAACGGCGCACAGCCAACGCTTCTCAGGCTGTTAAAACTTCAACACAACAGCTCCTGCTGCCATAAACCTGGTGAAGCACCCGTGAGAGGCGTGAAACAGTCCGTCGTTTCTCATCCTCCCCCCTGCACCCCCTAACAATTTGTCTGCTGTGCCTGCTGCAAATACGCTGTTGTATTAATAAAGGATTCCTCTGGAGATCGGTGAGAGCTGCCGCTGTTACTTCACTAAGCAAAGAGTCTGTGTCACATGATTGGAAGTGCACCACACGTGATCGGAGGAGGTCGGCGGTGCAGTGCCAGCAAGCGGCTGTGAGAGGCTCCAGCATGGAGCGAAGATCTCCTGATAGGGTACAGGATTGCAGAGGTGCCCGGCCTCTAAATCAAGTAAGCTCCTGCTGCTCTGACTCCCAGCCCTGGACAGCCCCTTACCCCTCCAAGCCACCTCAGGTAGAAACCAGTGTGAAATCAGCACCTCACTCTGATCTAACTGCTGTTAACCCTGTGAGCGCTGCCACAGAGCAAAAGATATAATCACCCATGTGCTGTATACCGGTCATGGGGCACACGCCGGTCACAACACCACACAGTATACTAATGGGATAATTAACTGGTGCAGCCCAGCGGGAGGTAAAGTCCTGGCCGGACACTGACAAAGACACTGTTGAACATGTAATAGCCAAGCTGAAAGCTACTTTTGATACTAGTACCGCTGCAATAGTGAAAATAAGATTCTTTGGGTGTAGACAAAAGCCGCAGGAGAGCACAAGAGACTTTGAATTAAATTTACAGGAAGTGCTGAGGGCACTGAAACACAGACCCTACTCTGGTGCAAGAAGAAAACAAATTGCTGATTGACCAGTTTATTGATGGACTTCTATCCCCTGCTCATAGAGTGCAACTGCGCATGATGGCTATACAGAGCCCTGATCTGGAGTTTGTGCAGTTTAAGGATCCAGCTAATCGTATCTTGCAAGAAGAAGCACCCCGAGTTCATGAGCCGTTACCACGCTTGGCCATAACCTATCATCAGCAGGAGGCATAGGACCCACAGGCCATGGCAGGAGCAAGTGCACAGACTATGGGGCCTATCACCAATGAGGCTCTATGAGGCCTATCACCAATGAGGCTCTATGAGGCCTATCACCAATGAGGCTCTAAAGATTGAAGCACTAGCAAAGAGAGTAGCGGAGATGGCTAAAGGCCCCATTACACGCTACGATATCGTTAACGATATCGGTTTTGTGACGTTGCAGCGACGTCGAAACAACATAGTTGCGTGAGACACGTAGCAATGATCAACGATAAGTTCGTTGATCGTTGCCCTTTGATGAATGGCCAGGACCATTTATTTATCGTTGGTCTCCCGCTGGGCATCCAGCATCGGCGTGTGTGACAGCGGGAGACCAATGATCAACGAGCTCCCAGAGCCGCACAACACATGCTGGGAGTTGGCAACCAGGGTAAACAGTGGGTAACTAAGCGCAGCGTTCTGCTTAGTAACCTGATGTTTACCCTGGATACTCGCTAGAGAGTCTGCCTGTGTGACAGCTCACCAGTGATCAGATAACGATGTCCCAGTGATCCCCATCGTTGGTTGGATCACTGGGACATCGCAGCGTGAAACAGGGCCTTAAGGCTGTGCAAAAGATGCAAGGATCCAAGTAGGTGGAGAAGATCAAGTTGGCTTCCAGCAGAGATGACGCCCCGAGGATGTGACAGAGGAGATACCCAACAGCCACAGGACGACCCCGCGATCGCTACGACCCTGACAGACAGCCCATCTGCCGCTGCAACCAGCCAGGACATCTTGCCAGGGAGTGTACCTTAAACGAGAAAGTCCTGGGGCAGCGGGCCACCCCTCAGGAATAAGACCACCAGGGCCAGCAAACTGGTGTGACAGGTGCATGGGAGGACATCCAATCATGCCTGTCTTTCTAGATGGCATCTCCATGAACGCTTTGCTGGACACTGGGTTACAGGTAACATCGATACCGTATATCCTTTACCCAGAGGTGTATCTACGTTTTCTGGCACCCGGGCAAGAGTTCGGTTTGGCACCTCCTCCACCCCCCAGTGGTCTCAGGAGACATCATCTGACCAATCATCCATATGCAATTTTTACACTTACAGGTACAGTGACTGCTGAGCTGTTTCTGACAGTGAGTATATTACATGGTGTTAGGAGTGGGCTAAGGTTTTTAATGTTATAATTTAAGGGCTTGTCCAAGTTTGAGATGAAAGTCTAGGTGACTGCAGGCCTCCGAATTCTCATGGCGCGTGCACTGCACACTTTCAGGATTCTCCCATGTCAATGGTAAGATTGGACAGTCATGTGAACACAAGTATGTGATTTATATACTTCTGACTAGACGCGTCCAGCCTCGCTCAATTCATGTAATTGATCGAAGCCTCGCATGTCTAGTCAGCACGTGACTACATGTATGTAAATTGCATACCTATGGTTACGTGACCTTCCACTCTCACCGCCGGCACCAGACAATCCTGACAGCAGGTAGTGTGCGCTCTGTGAGAATTCAGAAGTCTGCAGTCACATAGAGACACATAGAGTGACCGCAGACTCATCACAAGCTTGGGACAACCCCTTTAATGCTTCTAACAAATAAATACAGAGAATCCTTAACTTGTTAGAATGCACAACACTTTATTAACATAGCCAGGTATCAAGAAAGGTTACAAGTTATGGATTGTTAGATATGATTAGCCAGAATCTCAGAATAAGTATAAACACAAAACACAATCACCAGACCCACTAGAGGTACAGAAATACATCCATATAACACCCCATCAGAACAGAAATACATCACCAGACCCACTAGAGGTACAGAAATACATCCATATAACCCCATCAGAACAGAAATACATCACCAGACCCACTAGAGGTACAGAAATACATCCATATAACCCCCATCATAAACAGAAATACATCACCAGACCCACTAGAGGTACAGAAATACATCCATAACCCACCATCAGTACAGAAATACATCACCAGACCCACTAGAGGTACAGAAATACATCCATATAACCCTCACTCAGAACAGAAATACATCACCAGACCCACTAGAGGTACAGAAATACATCCATATAACCCCCATCATTACAGAAATACATCACCAGACCCACTAGAGGTACAGAAATACATCCATACAGCCCCCATCAGAACAGAAATACATCACCAGACCCACTAGAGTGTACCATGAAACTACATCCATATAACCCCATCATACAGAAATACAAAGTCAAAACCCTCATCAGTACAGAAATATATGACCAGACCTACCAGAGGTACAGAAATACATCACAATAACCACCATAGGTACAGAAACACTATGTCAAAGCCTTCATCAGTACAGAAATACATCACAGACCCCCCAGAGTTACAGAAATAATAAATAGAACCCCCATCATTACAGAAATAACAACCCTCATCAGTACCAAAATTCATACACCCGAGCCACCATCAGTACATGGTAAAACAATTGTAATGTCAGGTCAGACCCATTCACGTTTGTACTGCATGAACCTACAACTCCCACTACATCATTAGCAATGGTGAGGACATACTGGGAGTTGTTGTTACCAGACGTCAATAAAAGCATACAGGAACCACAGCATTGATGAGAATTAGTCATTATCACAAATAATCATTTACACCCTGGTACCTTATAGATGACCTTGTCTCTGATCGAGGTCGTCTCTTTCTTTCTTCATCTTGTCCAGACACCATGATGACTTTTCACATCCACAGCTCGTCTCTGCAGATTTCCATCTTCTCCGGTCTTCAGCACATCCTGGCACGATATCCTAAAAAAATGCAGAATGATCAACATTTTCCTGAGTAAAAATATCAGCCATACACTGACCCCGGAATAATAATTGCTCCTTTTCACTGTTCACTACACAAAATATGATTTACACACTGTCCTCCTTCTGGCGCATGCTCTCCACACTGCCCTCATCACACTGCCCTCTCCTTTCCATACTGGGTTCCATCGACACACCATCCTCTACACTATATCCTCCTATACTGTCCACAGTTTATACTGTTCTCCCTCATCAAACTCTACATACTGTCCCACATGCTGCCCCCTCTCCATACAGCTCCCACATGCTCAGTCTCTATTCTGTGCCCCTTTACATTTTTCTCATCCCCTGCTGTTTCTTCATTACTTCATCCCTTTCTCACTCTGCATACTCTACACCCATCCCCTCCTCATTCCCCATAGTGTGTTGGCAGCCATCCTCCCTCACTCCACATACTGTGTTCACACCCATCCCCCTCTCACTCCTCATACTGTGTCGGCAGCCATCCTCCCTCACTCCACATACTGTGGTCACACCCATCCCCCCCTCTCATACTGTGTATTCAGCCATCCCTTCTCCCTTTCCATACTGTGTCCATACTGATCCCCTCACTCCAGGTACTGTGCTGCAGCCATCCCGTTACTCCTCATACTGTGTCCATACTGATCCCCCTCACTACATATACTGTGCCACATCCATCCCCTTACTCCTCATACTGCGTACATACTGATCCCCCTCACTACATATACTGTGCCACATCCATCCCCCTTACTCTCATACTGGTCATACTGATCCCCCTCACTTCATATACTGTGCCACATCCATCCCTTACTCCATACTGTGTCCATACTGGCAGCTCCAATGTGACGGCTGCCTGGCACTGAGTAGTCAGACATGTCCACCATGCCATATCGTCTACACTCCACATGCAATGACCTGCAGTCTGAGCATCAACTAGCCGTCACTACACTAAGCTGGTAAAATGGCGCTTCTCCTCCGACAGACCACGCCTTCTCCTGACACACTTAGCCAATCACAAGCACCACACACGGGGCTGTCCGGAGCCAATAGCAGGGGCTATCCAATTAGTTTGAGCAAAAAATGTGGAAGTGAGAAGGAGGACGAGCGCCACCGACCAACCGCCGCTAGGGAGAGACATGGCTGGATACCTGTATGTACTGAGGGGCAGCACTGGACATGGTGTGTAAGTTATAGACAATTAGTCCTGCAGCCGAGGGACAATGCATCCTGCACCAGGGGCCTACATAGAAATCATGGGACCCCTTAGTAGAAGTTCTTGTTGCCCCTCAAAAAATATTTGCCTGGTAATAACATCTCACAACTCTGCAGCCCTTACAAAGTAATATTCCTCCTATTGAAGCCCCTTGATTCCCCTTTCGTTACAGCCATAAAGTGTGATGCCAACAAAAGTGCCTCCAAACACTGTATGATGCCCCACTGTGCATTCCTCCATACGCACAGTATAATGACCCTACTATACCCCCCTCAACTACCCCAGTACAGTATGATCCCTAACTGTGACCCCCCCCACACAGCCCTCCATACAGTATAATGGCCCCTACACTTCTTCACACTATATAATGGCCCCCAACACAAACCTCAAATAGCCCTGCATAAAGTATAAAGGCTCCTCACACCCCTGCAAGTATTATCATGCCCCCCACAGAGCCCTCAATATATTATAATGGCTTCTATATAGTATAATTGACTCCATATATTATAATACATCATTCATAGTTCTCCATATAGTATAATGACCCATAACCCTCCATATAGTATAATGCACCCCATAGGCTCCATAGTATAATGCACCCCCATAGGCCTCCACATAGTATAATGCACCCCCATAGGCCTCCATATAGTATAATGCATCCCCTATAGCCTTCCTAATAGTATAATTCACCCTCATAGTCCTCCTATATTATATTGCACATTAGATAGACTAGGGTCACATTTGCGGTTTTGTATTCAAAACCGTATCCGGTTTTGTCCATTAAAAATGCCGAAAACCGGATCCGCACCCATAGGCAGCAATACAAAAACCGTATCGCTCTAACTGCCTTGCGATCACCGGATCGGGTTTTGATAACATGGGTGTCTATGTAAACCGGATCCGGTATCGGATGCCACATTAAGGGCACATCCGGTACCGCATGCATTTTTAGGGACACACTTTTTCCAGTGGATAATTAGTATGAAGGCACAGGTGATACCGGATCCGGTAATGGATGCGGTTACCGGATTGTGCCTTCCAAATGTGACCCCAGCCATAGTTTCCTATCAGTGTAATCACCTGTCTTCTCACTGCTCCGGTCTCCTCTGCACCTGCTCTGCCGCTCTACACGTCTCAGTACAGCGGCGCTCAGTGATGACATCATTGTACCCCGCCGTGCTGAGCTGCAGAGGGCGGACAGCGGCAGCCGGGACTCTGGAGAAGAATGCTGCCAACAGATATATCTATAGATATATATATAGTCAGTGTGGAACATAGAGGCCATCTATGTGCGGGGCCCCTCCCCCCATCTATGGGCAGGGCCCCTCCCCCCACCATCATGTGTACATCACCCATAGCCGCCTCCTTCCCGCCCAAGAGGATCTTCATCAACTATGTGGCAGAAGGGAGACTAGAGAGGACGTGCTGTCACCCTGCAAAAGTAAGTACACCCCCCATTTGTGTGTGTGACTGTGTATATGTGATTGTGTACATCTATGTGTATATTTATGTTTGTTACTTTGTCTTCATATTGTATATTTTTTTATGAGAATATATCTGACTACATGTATGTGTTTACATGTCCGTCCTGTATATATGTCTTTCCTGTATATATGTCCGTCCTGTATACATGTCTGTCCTGTATAGTGCAGGCTGAGTGAGTGTGGGCTGAAGGGTGGTGAGTATGGGCTGAGGGGGATGAGTGAGTGGGGCTGAGGGAGGTGAGTGCAGGCTGAGGAGGGTAAGTGAGTGAGCAGGGGGTGAGTGTGAGCTGAGGGGAGTGAGTGCGAGCAGAAAGGGGGTGAGGGCTGGCTGAGGGGGTTAAATAAGTGCGAGCTGAAGGGGAGGTGCGAGCTACAGCAGTGAGTGTGGCCCGAGGGGGTTGACAGAGTGCAGACTGAGGGAGGGTGAGTGCAGACTGAGGGGGGGATGAGTGACTGCAGGCTGAGGAGGGGCCTGAGATGGTGCGGGCTAGGGGAGTGAATGAGTGGGGCTGAGGGGGGTAAGTGCAGAGTGAGTGCGGGCTGGAGGGGTGAGTGTGGGCTGAGTGCGGTGAGGTAGTGTGAGCTGAGGGGGTGAGTGTGGGCATGGGGGGTGTGTGTGGGCTGAGTGCAGGCTGAGGGGTGAGTGAGCTGTGGGGGGGTGAGTGTGAGCTGTGGGAGGGTAAGTGTGAGCTGTGGGGATGGGTAAATGTGAGCTGTGGAGGGGTGTGTGAGTGTGAGCTGTGGGGGTGTGAGCTGTGTGGAAGTGTGAGCTGTGCTGGAGTGAGTGTGAGCTGTGGGGGGGTGAGTGTGAGCTGTTGGGGTGATGAGTGAGTGTCAGCTGTAAGGGAGTGAGTGTGACCTGGGGGGGGGGAGGATGAGTGTGAGCTGTGGGGGAGTGAGTGTGAGCTGTGGGGGTGAGTGTGAGCTGTGGGGGTGTGAGATGTGAGGGGATGAGTGTGGGCTTTGGGGGGTGAGTGAGTGTGAGCTGTGGGGGGTGAGTAAGTGTAAGCTGTGGGGGATGAATGTTAACTGTGGGGATGTGAGTGTGAGCTGGGGGGGTGAGTGAGTGTGAGCTGTGGGAGGGTGAGTGTGAGCTGTGGGAGGGTGAGTGTGAGCTGGGCGGGTGAGTGTGAGCTGTGGGGGGGGTAAGTGTGAGCTGTGGGAGGGTGAGTGTGAGCTGGGGGGTGAGTGTGAGCTGTGGGGGGTGAGTGTGAGCTGGGGGGTGAGTGTGAGCTGTGGGGGGTGAGTGTGAGCTGGGGGGGTGAGTGATTGTGAGCAGTGGGGGGGGGGGGTGAGTTGTGAGCTGTGAAGGGGGTGAGTGTGAGCTGTGGGGGGGTCTGAGCTGTGGGGGGGGGTGAGTGTGAGCTGTGGGGGGGGGGGTGAGCTGTGGGGGGGGTGAGTGTGAGCTGTGAGGGGAGTGTGAGCTGTGGGGGGGGGTGAGCTGTGGGGGAGTGAGTGTGAGCTGTGGGGGGGTGAGTGTGAGCTGTGAGGGGAGTGTGAGCTGTGGGGGGGGGTGAGCTGTGAGGGGGGGGATGAGCTGTGAGGGGGTGAGGATGAGCTGTGGGGGGGGGGGAGAGCTGTGAGGGGGTGAGTTTGAGCTGTGAGGGGAGTGTGAGCTGTGAGGGGAGTGTGAGCTGTGGGGGGGGTGAGCTGTGGGGGAGTGAGTGTGAGCTGTGGGGGGGTGAGTGTGAGGGGAGTGTGAGCTGTGGGGGGGGGTGAGCTGTGAGGGGGGGGATGAGCTGTGAGGGGGTGAGGATGAGCTGTGGGGGGGGGGAGAGCTGTGAGGGGGTGAGTTTGAGCTGTGGGGGGGTGAGTGTGAGCTGTGAGGGGGGGGTGAGCTGTGGGGGGGTGAGTGTGAGCTGTGAGGGGAGTGTGAGCTGTGGGGGGGGGGGTGAGCTGTGAGGGGGGGTCTGAGCTGTGGGGGGGGGGGGTGAGCTGTGGAGGGGGGGGGGGGTGAGCTGTGAGGGGGTGAGTGTGAGCTGTGGGGGGGGGGGGGGTGAGCTGTGGGGGGGGTGAGTTTGGGCTGAGTGCAGAGAGAGTACCTGTGTCTGGCTCCTCTGTGTTGACAGGACCTGTGGTGATGTGAGTCATGTGATCAGTCACATGACTGTGACATCACTGCAGGCTCTGTCAGGTCGGTCTTATTATGGGGGAGGTTTGGTGGTGCCGGTTGCGGGGTCTGCGGGCGGTGTGTGCAGTGTCAGCTTCTGATGCCGCCGCCGCCATAATACCACACTCATCCCTTAGGTGTGCTAATATGGCGCGGCTTCCGGTGCGGTGCATTGTGGGATTCCAGGATGTCCGGACGGAAGTGGATGACAGACAATGTGAGGGAAGTCTATATTACACCGGTTGAGTCTAGAGAATACAGGCTGCTTGCAGGTCCTGACTTCAGCCTATACAGTCTAGCACCCTCACTACTGAAGATGCTAGAGAATACAGGCTGCTTGCAGGTATATATTATAGGTTACATCAGAATGTATCGGCACCTTGCAGGTCCTGACTGCAGCCTATACAGTCTAGCACCCTCACTACTGAAGATGCTAGAGAATACAGGCTGCTTGCAGGTATATATTATAGGTTACATCAGAATGTATCGGCACCTTGCAGGTCCTGACTGCAGCCCATACAGTCTAGCTGCTTTACTAATGAAGACGCTAGAGAGTACAGGCTTCTTCCAGGTATATTTTAGTGGTTACATCAGAATGTACAGGCTCCTTCCAGGTCCTGACTGCAGCCTATACAGTCTAGCAGCTTCACTAATGCACATGCTAGAGAGTACAGGCTAATTGCAGGTCCTGACTGCAGCCTATACAGTAGACAATACAGGCTCCATCCAGGTCCTGACTGCATCCCATACTGTCTAGCAGCTTCATAACTGAAGACACTAGAGAATACAGGCTCCTTCCAGGTATATATTAGTGGTTACATCAGAATGTACAGGCTCCTTGCAGGTCCTGACTGTAGCCCATACTGTATAGCTGCTTCACTAATGAAGACACTAGAGAGTACAGGCTAATTGCAGGTCCTGACTGCAGCCTATACAGTAGAGAATACAGGCTCCTTCCAGGTCCTGACTGCAGCCTATACAGTCTAGCAGCTTCACTAATGCACACGCTAGAGAGTACAGGCTAATTGCAGGTTCTGACTGCAGCCTATATAGTAGACAATACAGGCTCCTTCCAGGTCCTGACTGCAGCCCATACTGTATAGCTGCTTCACTAATGAAGACACTAGAGAGTACAGGCTAATTGCAGGTCCTGACTGCAGCCTATACAGTAGAGAATACAGGCTCCTTCCAGGTCCTGACTGCAGCCTATACAGTCTAGCAGCTTCACTAATGCACACGCTAGAGAGTACAGGCTAATTGCAGGTCCTGACTGCAGCCTATACAGTAGACAATACAGGCTCCTTCCAGGTCCTGACTGCAGCCTATACAGTCTAGCAGCTTCACTAATGCACACGCTAGAGAGTACAGGCTAATTGCAGGTTCTGACTGCAGCCTATACAGTAGACAATACAGGCTCCTTCCAGGTCCTGACTGCAGCCCATACTGTATAGCTGCTTCACTAATGAAGACACTAGAGAGTACAGGCTAATTGCAGGTCCTGACTGCAGCCTATACAGTAGACAATACAGGCTCCATACAGGTCCTGACTGCAGCCTATACAGTCTAGCAGCTTCACTAATGCACACGCTAGAGAGTACAGGCTAATTGCAGGTCCTGACTGCAGCCTATACAGTAGAGAATACAGGCTCCTTCCAGGTCCTGACTGCAGCCTATACAGTCTAGCAGCTTCACTAATGCACACGCTAGAGAGTACAGGCTAATTGCAGGTCCTGACTGCAGCCTATACAGTAGACAATACAGGCTCCTTCCAGGTCCTGACTGCAGCCCATACTGTATAGCTGCTTCACTAATGAAGACACTAGAGAGTACAGGCTAATTGCAGGTCCTGACTGCAGCCTATACAGTAGAGAATACAGGCTCCTTCCAGGTCCTGACTGCAGCCTATACAGTCTAGCAGCTTCACTAATGCACACGCTAGAGAGTACAGGCTAATTGCAGGTCCTGACTGCAGCCTATACAGTAGACAATACAGGCTCCATACAGGTCCTGACTGCAGCCTATACAGTCTAGCAGCTTCACTAATGCACACGCTAGAGAGTACAGGCTAATTGCAGGTCCTGACTGCAGCCTATACAGTAGAGAATACAGGCTCCTTCCAGGTCCTGACTGCAGCACATACTGTCTAGCAGCTTCATAACTGAAGACACTAGAGAATACAGGCTCCTTCCAGGTATATATTAGTGGTTACATCAGAATGTACAGGCTCCTTGCAGGTCCTGACTGCAGCCCATACTGTCTAGCAGCTTCACTAATGCACACGCTAGAGAGTACAGGCTAATTGCAGGTCCTGACTGCAGCCTATACAGTAGAGAATACAGGCTCCTTCCAGGTCCTGACTGCAGCCCATACTGTATAGCTGCTTCATAACTGAAGACACTAGAGAATACAGGCTCCTTCCAGGTATATATTAGTGGTTACATCAGAATGTACAGGCTCCTTGCAGGTCCTGACTGCAGCCCATACTGTCTAGCAGCTTCACTAATGCACACGCTAGAGAGTACAGGCTAATTGCAGGTCCTGACTGCAGCCTGTACAGTAGAGAATACAAGCTCCTTCCAGGTCCTGACTGAAGCCTATACAGTCTAGCTGGTTCACTACTGAAGACACTACAGAATACAGGCTCCTTGCAGGTGTATACTAGTGGCTACATCAGAATGTATGGTCTCCTTCCAGGTCCTTACTGCAGGCCATACAGTCTCTAGCTGGTTCACCACTTAAGACACTACACAGTGGGGGCTGCTTCCTGGTACATATTAGTGACTACATCTGGATGTATGAGCTCCTTCCAGGCAGGACGTAACGATCGGGCTCATAAGGGTCATGACCAGGCCCGCCGACCCTGACCCCAGCGCCTGCTTCACATGGATGTGTGTCCCCGTGGATGTATATCTCTGTCACTGCACGGCAGTCTGCCCTGGCCAGTCCCAAGGCAGTCCTATGGCCGCCGGAGGACTGGCACTTTACCTTTAATTGCGTCTGGAAAACATAGTCGTTCCGCGGCCCAGTGTGCAGCACCGTGATGAAGTCATCACACTGCAGCATGCGGGAATGGCAAGCGTGCACTCCATGGAGAAGCTGGAGAATCTACCCTATTTCCCCGAAATTAAGACATACCCTGAAAATAAGACATACTAAGGGAGTTTGCATAGCTGCTAAATAAAAGTATCAATATGGCCGCGGTATGAGAGGCACGTGTGCCACAGGGCTCCTACCATCCTGCCCTAATCTCTACCATCCCACAAATGTGGCACCTCTCATCGCCTCTATCGTAGCCCTATCTCGTTGGGGCACCACTGAGGCACACATAGCTGTGCCCCTTTTCCTCTGGGTAGTTCATGAGGCCACTGAAGACCACTCTGCAGGTACCGTCCCCCCTCCCATCTTAAGGCCGCCAGCCTACATCTATCCCTGACAGAAGCCCATCCACCAACCTCCGGGCCGAGAAGTCACTGGACCCCCCTGGCGAGCACCGCCCGAACCTGCCGAACCCCTTCCCAGCCGCAACTGTGATGGCCGCAAGCGGGTCCCCCGCTTCCAGTCTGCTCCCCGGCCTGGCTTGGCAGTTCCGTTCATCTTCAGTAATGGCCCGCCCCGGCTGTACCTCTATACTGGCCCGTCCACTTATACTACTACCTCTGCATCCCGGAGCTTCTTAGCTCTGGCCACGACCCCTCCTATCTCCTACATCCCTGTCCCTGCACCAAAGACACAGGCCCAGGGAAGCACCTTACAGTACAAGCCGACAGGCTTGCCACGCACCTGCCCCTGCGAATGACTGCACCAGCAGCACAACGCCAACTGCCTACACCCTGGCATTGATTCATCACCACCGCGCATCTCTTGCTGCTGCTGACCCCCAGCTGCATCTGATCCCCGGCCACACCTGATCCCCGGCTACATCTGATCCCTGGCTATACCAGACCCCTGGCTGCATCTGATCCCTAGCTGCACCTGACCCCTGGCTGCATCTGATTTCAAGCTGCATCTGATCCCTGGTTGCACCTGATCCCTAGCTGCATCTGACTCCTGGCTGCATCTAATCCCTGACTGCATCAGATCCCTGGCTGCACTTGCGCATGCAGTCCTGACTTTGCACAACTTCATCACCATCACACATCCTTCCACTGCATTTAATCCCTGGCTACATCAGACCCCTATCTGCATCTCATCCGTGCCATACCTCATCCCTATGTGTTATAGACTTGGTCCTGACTTGACACAACTTCATCGCTACCACACATCTCTTCACTGCATCTGATAACTGGCAGCATCTGCTACCATGGCTGCTTCTCACCCCTGCTGCACCTCATCACTACGTGCTGCAGTACATAGTTACGTGCTGCAGTACATAGTTACTGTCAACTATGTTTCCTCTTATTTTTACCCTCACCCCTATACTTCTTCTTTTCATACTAACTCCATTTATCCATCCACCCAGTAATGAATACTCTCTCCCTCTATCCTGCCCAGCCACCTCACCTCCTCCACAGATCTATTTCTTCACATACAACATACAATCCTTTGTCTCCAAACATGCACGTAACCTCTCCTACCCCCACCATCTGACCCTCTCCCTGTTTCTCCTACTTGCTGATGACATATTTCCAAATCCTGGACCCCTCATCACATCTCCAGTTACTTTTAACCGATACCCACACTCCAACTATAAACTCCGCAACCTTAATAACCTTATACCCATTCGACCAGCCCCAGCTCCCCCAATCCCTCTACCTGGATCACTATGGAACACTCCCTCCATCTGCAACAAACTCTCTTACATCCACAACCTCTTCACCACTAACAATCTCTCATTCATCGGCATAACTGAAACCTGGCTCACCCCGATGCAGCCTCCTCAGCTGCACTTTCCTATAGTGGACTCAGTCTCTCTCATACCCCCCGCCCTAGCAACAAGCATGGAGGGATGGGCTTACTTCTGTCTGACAATTGGTCCTGTACCCCAATCCCACTGCCACTCTCTGCTATTCTCCCCTCCTTCAAGGTACACTCTGTCGTATCTACTCCCCCTGCAAACTTCAGTTAGCTGTTATCTACCACCCCCCCAGGATCATTCTCCACTTTTCTTGACCACTTCACCACCTGGCTACTCCACTTCTCTCTGCAGACATCCCCACTACCATCATGGGCGACTTCAACATCCCCATTGACACTCCGCACCCTGCTGCCTCTAAACTTCTATCACTCACTGCATCCTTTTTGGCTCTCTCAATGGTCCTCCTCTGCCACTCATAAAGATGGCCACACACTCAACCTCATATTCCCCCGCCTATGTTCCTTCACTAACCTCTCCAACCCACCCCTCTACCTGTCCGACCTCAATCTACTGACTTTCTCTTCCCTCTCCTTTCCTAACACACTACCCCCACTCCACAAACCCACTCATCCTTGAAGAAATCTCAACCATATTGATCTACACTCATTCTCAAGAAGGTGAATATTCATTAGCTTAATTACCCATCATTTTTCTCACCATAAGGCCGGTTTCACATCACGATTTCTGGCTGTCCGTGGGGATCCGTGTTTTGACAGGATCCCTGCAATCGGATGGCAAATAGCCATCCGTTTCCAATTTGATGCAGGATGCATGTGGATCCTGTTCTCCCTGCATCTTCTCTATCTGTCCCTCTTTTATGCCTGCTCCCCCTGTCATCACCCCTATCCTCTCCCCTCCGGTATCTAAAAAATAAATCCTCCCAGAGGATACATTACCTTCCGCCGGCGCAATGCGACAGTCAATAATGTATCCTCTGGGAGGATTTTTTTAT
Organism: Allobates femoralis; assembly: GCA_033576535.1. Taxonomy (NCBI): domain Eukaryota; kingdom Metazoa; phylum Chordata; class Amphibia; order Anura; family Aromobatidae; genus Allobates; species Allobates femoralis. Next base: position 13,424,087 of record JARQOC010000011.1, read on the forward strand.
TTTTTAGATACCGGAGGGAAGAGGACAGGGAATAAGACTGGGGGGAGAGGATAGGGGGGAGCAGAGATAGAAGAGGGACAGACGGGGAGCGACACAGGGACAGGCAGGGTTATGTACTGGGCACTGCCTCTGGGCAGGCTCAGTACATAATCACGGAGCCGACATCGGATCTGATGTCCATAGGCTCCCATTGTGTAGCCCTATGGGCCATCACGGATCTGTTACGGATCCGTGGTGTCCAATTTTAGTCACGGACACCAAAATCGCAGCAAGCTGTGATTTTGGCTCCGTGAATAAATCGGAAGGCTGCTTAAATCGGATGGCAAAAAGGACACATCCGAGCACAATCCGAGCCCATAGGCCTACATGGGAGCACAAATCGCATCTGTTTTGAAACTGTTACACTCTGACGCCTCAAAATCGTGATGTAAAACCAGCCTTAGATAACATTTTGCATCGGTTCACATGTATTCAGTGCTCTAAGCTAAGCACGTCCTATATATCTGAAACACACGGTTCATATGAAACTCAAGGTGGATCCATTTACTAATGAGGCGACAGCTTTGCTCCAGACTCAAACCTGTGGTCACCTGCTCTTTTGTGCTTAAAAATAGGGACACTGTGGGATCATAAGCCAGACACTATTCAGACAGAATCCTTATGGAAAATGCCCTTTAATGAGGCAGAGGGAGACACTGGACAAAGCATTTCAAATGTTTACACATAATCCCTGGTGTAAGTGATCAGCGTTTAGCACAAGATAAGTGCGAGCCGAGCCTAATGGCCACTTTACACGTCCCAACATCGGTCCGATATTGAATACAACGCCGCGGGAGTGCGCTTTTTCTGGGCAGAATTCCAAGATCGCATAGGAGATGTTACACAGCGCGATATCGGCAGGCAACGCCACTGCAATGTGTACACCCCCTTGTACAGCCGACCCAGGAACGACTATTTAACATGGGAGAGAATAGGGGAAGTTGTACTCCACATCGTTGTTGGGCTTTTACACAGCACGATCCGGCCACATCGTCCATCCAATATCGGGCCATTGGAGACCAGGCTAATTTTTTCCCGATATCGTTTTGGCATCGTTCGTGCATCGTATTGGACATTTACACCATACAACGTACGAAAGATATCGGGGCCAACGCACAAACCACGTGACATTTTATCGGAGTTGGACGCCGATATCGGGACGTGTATAGTGGCCATTAGTAACATCTTTAGGAGGAAAAATAAATCGACAGCAGGTCAAGAATTGCTTTTATTTAATTTATACTGTGCGGTATAGGTGATTACACGGCTTTATTCTTGGATCGGTGCAATCACAGCAATACCAGATTTAGATCTTATTTTTATGTTTGGCTGCTATTACACAAACAAAGAAACGCTGTGTCTTTGATTTGGTTCACATTTTGCATTGCCTTATATTGAGAGCTCTGCTTTTTCTGTAAATGTGCCAAAATAGTCATGTAAGGGCTTTATTATGTGCGTGACGAGTTGTATTGATAATATTTTCGGCCACACATTTTTTTTAATTACTTTCTGATTTTTAATAAGCACGTCACCCTCTCCCTCCGTTTGATTCACATATATCGCCCTCACACTCCCTACCCTCTCTCCTTTTCAGTGATTACATTACAGAAAAGGAAGGGGGGTGGGGTGGGGGGAAACAGTGTCTTCAGCTCCTGTATGGAGGGCTTTACACCATCCTTATGTCACCTCTGCAGGCACGGTCAACTGACCTGATCACGTTGCTGAGGTCTCCCTGACCTGGACTGCCGGTAAAAGTGTGCTGCTTTCAATGTACAGAGTATGCAAATTGAGTCTGTGGAGCCTCGATTAGGAGTCTCAACACAGGACTAGCCAGATCTTCCTCTAGTGAAGGACCTAGCCATGATAAAAGGGACACTTAATATGGTGGTTGAGTCAATATCCAGCTCATTACAAGCTTAAAGATATGACCAGGAAATACCAAGGCCAGGTATCCGTCCACAGACAGCTGTTTTGGGGTGTTGCCCCTCATCAGTGTGGAGTAGGATTCTGGCTAGGTGGGAGCAATGCCTAGTAGACCAACAAATTGCTCCCACCTAGCCAGAATCCTACTCCACACTGATGAGGGGCAACACCCCGAAACAGCTGTCTGTGGATGGATACCTGGCCTTGGTATTCCCTGGTCATATCTTTAAGCTTGTAATGAGCTGGATATTGACTCAAAGGGCCACTTAATATGGTGGTTATCATGGCTAGGTCCTTCACTAGAGGAAGATCTGGCTAGTCCTGTCTTGAGACTCCTAATCGAGGCTCCACAGACTCAATTTGCATATTCAAAATTCCCAGGGGACAATGGGCCTAGGAATTCACTGTGTTGAGCGCTTTAGCCGGCTGCCCGCAGTGTTTTCTTGAACTGGTCTCCCTGAGATCAATGTCTTGACACTTGTAAAACTGATTGCAGGAAACCAGCATGTGGCAGTTTCTCTGACCCACTGGCAGCTGACGACGTGTCAGAGAATAGCTGGCTCCTACTATGGGGGGGAAGGCAACATATGCAGCCGGCAGGAAGATATCTCGGGCTATGCATCAAAAGGCCCAACGGTGCCCCCCTGCCTGCTGTGCCCAGGGCAGATGTCCCACCAGTGCCCCCCCCCTAGATACACCACCGATTATAGAAATGAAAATTCTGCCCATTGCTCTCAAAACAGTTTTATTATATCAAATATATAAAATAATTGTAACAAAAAGGAGAAAGTTATACATATTTTTATACAAATATAGAACAATGAAATTTAGAAATCAATATATACACAAGTGACGTCTGAGATAAGTTACAATGAAAGCAAAATCCTTTTGGACCCAAGTTCCCTGCGCTTCAGTTGAAATATCTGATTTCTGTATATATGATAACATTTATCGTTTCATACATTGGAGAAGACACGAGCGCAGGTATATCTTCTGCAACTCGCGGACATGCAATCTTGTAGCCATGAGATATGGCGGCAACAGGAAGGTAGTGTCCATTTGAGCCGTCCAGATAACACCAGAGGTCCAATGTCCCAGAGAAGAATATGTGAAATGACCAGAGCCCAGGAGGTGCCTGTGAGGAAACCAGCAAGGTGACCTGGTGGCTGCAAAAAATTAAAATCGGAGAAAGGGGAGGGAGCGAATGCGAGAAAGATGGAAATATAAGGAGGAGGAGGGTGGAGAAAGGCGGAGGAGGATGGGGCGGAAAAAGGCGGAAAAGGCAGGAGGGAGCGGAGAAGGGCGGAAAAGGCAGGAGGGGGGAGGGCGGAAGCGAGAGAAGGGCGGAAAAGGCAAGGACGGGGGCGAGGCGGGCGGAGAAGGGCGGAAAAGGCAGGAGGGGGCGGAGAAGGGCGGAAAAGGCAGGAGGGAGCGGAGAAGGGCGGAAAAGGCAGGAGGGAGCGGAGAAGGGCGGAAAAGGCAGGAGGGAGCGGAGAAGGGCGGAAAAGGCAGGAGGGAGCGGAGAAGGGCGGAAAAGGCAGGAGGGAGCGGAGAAGGGCGGAAAAGGCAGGAGGGAGCGGAGAAGGGCGGAAAAGGCAGGAGGGAGCGGAGGAGGGCGGAAAAGGCAGGAGGGAGCGGAGGAGGGCGGAAAAAAGCAGGAGGGAGCGGAGGAGGGAGCGGAGAAGGGCGGAAAAGGCAGGAGGGAGCGGAGGAGGGAGCGGAGAAGGGCGGAAAAGGCAGGAGGGAGCGGAGGAGGGAGCGGAGGAGGGAGCGGAGAAGGGCGGAAAAGGAGGAGGGAGCGGAGGAGGGAGCGGAGAAGGGCGGAAAAGGAGGAGGGAGCGGAGAAGGGCGGAAAGGAGGAGGGAGCGGAGAAGGGTGGAAAAGGAGGAGGGAGCGGAGAAGGGCGGAAAAGGAGGAGGGAGCGGAGAAGGGCGGAAAAGGAGGGAGCGGAGAAGGGCGGAAAAGGAGGAGGGAGCGGAGAAGGGCGGAAAAGGAGGAGGGAGCGGAGAAGGGCGGAAAAGGAGGAGGGGGAGAAGGCGGAAAAGGAGGAGGAGGAGGGGTGAGAAGGCGGAAAAGGAGGAGGCGGAGAGGGGAGAAGGCGGAAAAGGAGGAGGAGGAGGGGGGAGAAGGTGGAAAAGGAGGAGGAGGGGGGAGAAGGCGGAAAAGGAGGAGGAGGAGGAAGGCGGAAAAGGAGGAGGAGGAGAGGGGAGAAGGCGGAAAAGGAGGAGGGGGAGAAGGCGGAAAAGGAGGAGGGGGAGAAGGCGGAAAAGGAGGAGGAGGAGGGGGGAGAAGGCGGAAAAGGAGGAGGAGGAGAGGGGAGAAGGCGGAAAAGGAGGAGGAGGAGAGGGGAGAAGGCGGAAAAGGAGGAGGAGGAGGGGGGAGAAGGCGGAAAAGGAGGAGGAGGAGGGGGGAGAAGGCGGAAAAGGAGGAGGAGGGGAGAAAGCTTGCCCAAAAGAAAATAGAAGGGCGAGAGACCCCAAGACAGCAAACCCTAGCAAGCTAAGAGATAGAGAGAGGGAGGGTTGTTTGCAGTGATTATACTCATCTGACATTATCAGGCTCCACAGTGTCACCTCTTCAACGGCCTCACATGGATTGTAGAGACGAGCAGTGATGAAATGTTCTCCACAGTGACCCTGCTGTAGATGGGGGAAATCCACAATACCTAGAACAGAAAAAAAATAATAAATCATGCAGAAACACTCGATACAAGTTGTGCCTGACTCCTATAGAAACAAGGCTAAAATTGATCCGCAGAGTCCGAGGACAGAACACGGCCCGAAAAGTGGAGCCAACTTTTTTTATGTACTTTCAAACTTCCTGGTGGCCGAGCAGAAACAGAGTCCTGCGTCCCCCAATACTATTAGTAAGAAAAAAAGTTTTAAAGGGAACCTGTCACCACACAGGGCCTATTAACCCCTTAAGGACCGAGTCACTTTGCAGCTTAATGACCGGACCATTTTTTGTAATTCTGACCACTCTCCCTTTATGAGGTAATATCTCTGGAACGCTTCAACGGATCCTAGCGATTCTGAGATTGTTTTTTCGTGACATATTGGGCTTCATGTTAGTATTAAATTTAGGTCGATAATTTTTGCGTTTATTTGTGAAAAAAAAAAAATTTGGCAAAAATTTTGAAAATTTAGCAATTTTCAAATTTTTAATTTTTATTCTGCTAAACCAGAGAGTTATGTGCCACAAAATAGTTAATAAATAACATGTCCCACATGTCTACTTCACATCAGCACAATTTTGGAAGAAAAAAAAAAATTTGATAGGACGTTATAAGGGTTCAAAGTTCATGAGCAATTTTTCATTTTTCCAGCAAAATTTACAAAACCAATTTTTTAGTGACCACATCACATTTGAAGTCTCTTTGAGGGGTGTACATGACAGAAAACACCCAAAAGTTACACCATTCCAAAAACTGCACCCCTCAAGCTACTCAAAACTATATTGAAGAAGATTATTAACCCTTCAGGTGCTTCACAGGAACTAAAATAAAGTTGAAGGAAAAAATGGACATTTTAATTTTTGTAACAAAAATGTTCTTTTAGCCTCCATTTTTTCATTTTCACATGGGCAACAGCATAAAATGCATCCTAAAATTTGTTGGGCAATTTCTCCTGAGTACACCGATACCTTATTTGTGGTCATAAACCACTGTTTGGGCGCACGGCAGGGCTCAGAAGGGAGGGAGCGCAATTTGAATTTTAGAGCCAATTTTCCGTTCAAAAAGTGAAATGGCGCTCCTTCACTTCTGAGCCCTGCCGTGCGCCCAAACAGTGGTTTATGACCACAAATAAGGTATCGGTGTAGTCAGGAGAAATTGCCCAACAAATTTTGGGATGTATTTTATCCCTTTGCCCATGTGAAACTGAAAAAATGTAGGCAAAAAGAATTTTTTTGTGAAAAAAAAGTGTTTTTTTTCATTTTTATGAATGAATTTGTGAAGCATCTGTTGGTTCAAAGTGCTCACTATGCATCTAGATACCTTCCTTAGGGGGTCTAGTTTCCAAAATGGGGTCATTTGTGGGGGAGCTCCAATGTGGAGACACACGGGGGCCCTCCATACGCGACATGGTGTCCGCTAACAATTTGAATGGAAAATGAGCTCAAATTGTTAGCGGACACCATGTCGCGTTTGGAGGGTCCCTGTGTATCTCCACATTGGAGCTCCCCCACAAGTGACCCCATTTTGGAAACTAGACCCCCTAAGGAACGTATCTAGATGCATAGTGAGCACTTTGAACCCCCAGGTGCTTCACAAATTGATCCGTAAAAATGAAAAAAGAAACTTTTTGTGGAAAAAAAACGTGCTTTTTCATTTTTATGGATGAATTTCTGAAGCACCTGGGGGTTCAAAGTGCTCACTATGCATCTAGATACGTTCCTTCGGGGGTCTAGTTTCCAAAATGGGGTCACTTGTGGGGGAGCTCCAATGTTCAGGCACACAGGGAGGGGCTCTCCATACCCGACATGGTTTCCGCTAACAATTGGAGCTAATTTTCTATTGAAATTGTTAGCGGACACCATGTCGCATATGGAGAACCCGTGTGCCACCAGCACAAGGGCAACTGGTAGAGTTGGGGTACAGCACCAGAAAATGCCGCCTCTAATGAATGCGCTATTTTCTTGGGTGGCTGTGGGTCGAAATTTGCAGTGTGGGGGACCCACAACATTTGAGTCTCTCCACGCTGAGGATTCCAGTCAGCCAGCTACCAAGTTGTACCTGGCTGGCTACAAATACAGCGAAGGCTTTTTTTTATTTCTAGAACTAATTCTAGAAAAAAAAAATGACGTAGGGCTCCGCCATATTTTTGGTCCAGCCAGGTACAACTTGGCAGCTACAGACTGCCAGCAACCCCCAGCTGCCTCGTTGTACCTGGCTGCAACCAAAAATACAGCGATGCCCATTTTTTTTTTATTTCTAGAACTAATTCTAGAAAAAAAAATGACGTAGGGCTCCGCCATATTTTTGGTCCAGCCAGGTACAACTTGGCAGCTACAGACTGCCAGCAACCCCCAGCTGCCTCGTACCTGGCTGCAACCAAAAATACAGCGAAGCCCATTTTTTTTTATTTCTAGAACTAATTCTAGAAAAAAAAATGACGTAGGGCTCCGCCATATTTTTGGCCCAGCCAGGTACAACTAGACAGCTGGGGGCTGGAATCCTCAGCATGGAAAGGCCCAAGCGTTCTGGGCCCCCCATGCTGCGAATTGCAGCCCGCAGCCGCCCCAGAAAATGGCGCATTCATTGAAGCGCCATTTTCTGGCGCTGTACCCATGCTCTTCCAGTTGCCCTGGTGCCGGTGGCAAACTGGGTAATAAAGGGGTTAATGCCAGCTTTTTATTGGCAGCTGGCACTAAGCCCGAGATTCATAATATTGGGCCAATGTTAGACCCGCCATTAGGAATCTCTGGTAAGTAGTCAATAAATACACACAGAGAAAATATTTTTATTAGAAAAAAAACACAAACAAATTTCGGACTCCATCTTTATTATAAAAAGATCCGACGTAGTCCACAACGAAGGTCCCACGACGCTCGATCACCTCCGACGTAGTCCACAACGAAGGTCCCACGATCACCATGCAGGGGGATCAGGGATCCCCATGCAGTGGAATGGGGGATCAGGGATCCCCATGCAGGGGGATCCCTGATCCCCCATCCCCTGCATGGGGATCAGGGATCCCCATGCAGGGGGATGGGGGATCAGGGATCCCCATGCAAGGGGATGGGGGATCAGGGATCCCATGCAGGGGGATGGGGGATCAGGGATCCCCATGCAGGGGGATCAGGGATCCCCATGCAGGGGGATGGGGGATCAGGGATCCCCATGCAGGGGGATCAGGGATCCCCATGCAGGGGGATGGGGGATCAGGGATCCCCATGCAGGGGGATCAGGGATCCCCATGCAGGGGGATGGGGGATCAGGGATCCCCATGCAGGGGGATCAGGGTTCCCCATGCAGGGGGATGGGGGATCAGGGATCCCCATGCAGGGGGATCAGGGATCCCCATGCAGGGGGATGGGGGAGGTCTTACCAGACGTCGGGTGAGAGCGGCGGTCGCAGGCAGGAGGACGGAAGCGGGAGGCGGCGGCGGCAGGAGGACGCAAGCGGGAGGCGGCAGGAAGCGGTGAGTACCGGTCACCGGCGGGGGGGCCCAGAAACAGCGGGGGACAGGGGGATGAGCCGGGGGGGGGGGGGCAGACACAGCTGGGGGACAGGGGGATGAGCGGGGGGGCAGACACGGCAGGGGACAGGGGGATGAGCGGGGGGCAGGCACAGTGGGGTACAGGGGGATGAGCGGGGAGGGCAGACACAGTGGGGGACAGGGGGATGAGGGGGGGAAGTGATGCACATAATAGGGCACAAGCAGGGGATGATTGCAGGAGCCGGGCACAGCTGACAGCCCGGCTCCTGCAGAGATCATGCAGGGAAGTGCTGACATTCAGCACTTTCCTGCGCGATTTTGATGTGATCGGTCGGTCAGATTGACTGACCGATCACATCGCTCTGAGTGTGGGGACCTCTAACAGGGGTCCCCACACCTCTGCCCCTGACCCTTGGCTGTCACTGACAGCTTTTAGATTTGAGTTGTCACTGTTCGTTTAGGAGCAGTGACAGTTCAAAGCCATGACGAGTATACTCGTCATGATGCGGGAACTGACATCTTTTCATGACGAGTATACTCGTCATTGGTCGTAAAGAGGTTAAACTAAAAGCCACCTCCATCAGCGCCTATGCTGCATTTAGTGAAGGAGTGAATGTGGCTCTTGTCCCCCCCCCACCCGGACACCAAAATCATCACTTTATGAGAAATTATTTTAGGTCCGGGAGGTATACTACCCTCCCAGGACCTAAACCCCTCGCTGCTGTTACCCCACCTCCGGGACCCTCCTACTCTGTTCCTTGCGAGTGGTGCAGATCTCTCAGCTCTTGGGCATCTTCGTGAGCTCTGCCTGGAAGCTGAGGTCAGATGGTATCACGTAGGCACCAGATCCCAGAGTGCTCTTATGCTGTACTAGATGTTGGCCCGATTCTAACGCATCGTGTATTCTAGATTATGTATGTAGTTTATTTATGAAGATTTAAGAATAATGCAAAGGGAAGCTGGGTTTAAATCCTGCGCCAATATCGCTGATTGCTGGCAAGGGAACCGGCCGGGCGCAACGAATCAGCAAAGCGTGGTTGAAATGCCGCGCCAATTTGCGGGCAAACTGTCCCTGTTGCTGATTGATTGGTCAGGCCAGCCGCCTGCGACCAGCAACTCAGGATTTGCGTTACAGACAAAAGTAGACAATTATATAGTAGATACCTACAGCAGTATCGGTGTGCAACGGTGCCAGTGAGCAGTGGTGCCAGAGTCCAGGAGGGGACAGCGGGCGGGTGCGGTCAGGAGAGGGCCAGGGCACAGCGGGCAGGAGGGGGCCGGGTGCAGGCAGTAGGGGGCCAGGAAAGAGCGGGCGGGTGCAGGCAGGAGGGGGCCGGGGAAGAGCGGACGGGTGCAGGCAGGAGGGGGCTCGGGGACAGCGGCTTGGTGCGGGCAGGAGGGGGCCGGGGAACAGCGGCTCGGTGAGGGCAAGAGGGGGCCCCTCCTGCCCACACCCGGCCGCTGTTCCACGGTTCACTCCTGCCCGCAGCAGAGTGCTTAGCAGAGTATACAGGGGTCAGTGGTTAGCAGAGTGCGCAGTGGCTCAGTGGTTAGCAGAGTGCACGGTGGCTCACTGGTCAGTGCAGCAGCGCGGTGGGCAGGATGAGGGGAGCCGGGGGAAAAGATGCAGGATGGGGGTGTGTGTACGCAGGATGGAGAGGAGGGACGCAGGATGGGGATGGGGGTGGGGGAGACGCAGGATGGGGGGGAGCCGGGGGACGCAGGATGGGGAAGCTGGACGGAGCCGGGAGGGTTTTTGCAGGATGTAGGCGCTCCTCCTGCCCCCCTCCCTCTGCTGCCCTTACTCCCCCGCTCCTCAATGGTGATAACAATAAAAAAAGCCCATAAGGATACTTACCCTCCGCAGCCGCGCTCCATCTGTCTTCTAAGTATCCTTATCGGCTTTTTTTATTTTTATCATCATTGAGGAGCGGGAAGGGGGGGGCCGCGGGGGGCAGGAAGAGCGGATCGGGGCCGGAGGAGGGTCCGCCGATGGCGAGAGTGAGGCAGTATTAGCCCCGCTCTCGCTAACGGTCGGCCATCTTGCTTAGGGATACAGTCGGCTTCCGTCAGAATGTGACGTCATTTCGATGACATACTGACGGAAGCTGGCTTAGGGTTTTATTAGAATAGATACACACTGCATGGCTGGGAATCTGGCAAGGAGGGAACAGGCGCAGTCACGCTGTTTCCGCAGGCGCCAGATTCGAACCATGTGAGATGCCCGAGAGCCGAGAGATCTGCGCAGGTGCCGAGGCCGCTTTTGAGGAACAAAGTAGGAGGTCCCTGGGGAGTAGGGGATAAGAGCCACCTTCACAAATGGCTCTTTTGGTATAATAGGCCCCATGCGAGCATCATGCCCCCTACCCACGCAGATCCCATCAAGCAGCAGCCCCATGCAAGCATCATGCCCCCCTACCCATGCAGATCGGCCCATGCGTGCATCATGGCCCCGTACCCACACAGATCCCCATCAAGCAGCAGCCCCATGCGAGCATCATGCCCCTCTACCCACGCAGATCCTATCAAGCAGCACCCCCATGCGAGCATCATGCCCCTCTACCCACGCAGATCCTATCAAGCAGCACCCCCATGCAAGCATCATGCCCCCCTACCCACGCAGATCAGCCCCATGCAAGCATCATGGCCCCCTACCCACGCAGATCCCCATGCGAGCATCATGCCCTTCTACCCAAGCAGATCCCCTTCAAGCAGCATCTCCATGCGAGCATCATGTCCTTCTACCCACGCAGATCCCCATCAAGCAGCAGACCCATGCGAGCATCATGCCCCCCTACCCACGCAGATCCCATCAAGCAGCAGCCCATGCAAGCATCATGCCCCCTACCCATGCAGATCGGCCCCATGCGTGCATCATGGCCCCGTACCCACACAGATCCCCATCAAGCAGCAGCCCCATGCAAGCATCATGCCCCCTACCCACGTAGATTCCCCATCAAGCAGCAGCCCCATGCAAGCATTATGCTCCTCAAACCACTCAGATCCCCATGGAGCAAGCAGCAGCCCCATGCAAGCATCATGCCACCTTACCCACGCAGATCCCTATCAAGCAGCAGCCCCATGCAAGTAACTGCAAAGAACTTGCCCACCTACCCATGCAAATCCCTAGCAAGCAGCATCCCAATGTAAGCATCATGCCCCCCACAGACCCCCAGCAAGCAGTCCCATGTAAGCATTATGTTCCCCTAGCCACTGCCGCAGGCCCCCAGCAAACAAGCAGTCCCATGTAAGCAGCAAGCAGTCCCATGTAAGCATTATGTTCCCCTAGCCACTGCCGCAGACCCCCAGCAAACAAGCAGTCCCATGTAAGCATTATGTTCCCCTACACACTCAGATCCCTGAGAAGCAGTCCCATGTAAGCATCATGCCCCCCGAAGACCCTCAGTCAGCAGTCCATGCAAGCATTATGTTCCCCTAGCCACTCCCACAGACCTCCAGCAAACAGTCACATGTAAGCATTATGTTCCCCTACCCACTCAACAGTCCATGTAGCATTATGCACCTCACAGACCCCCAGTAAGCAGTCCCATGTAAGCATTATGTTCCCCTACCCACTCAACAGTCCCATGTAGCATCATGCACCTCACAGACCCCCAGTAAGCAGTCCCATGTAAGCATTATGTTCCCCTATCCACTCATATCCCTGAGAAGCAGTCCCATGTAAGCATCATGGCCCCCGCAGACCCCCAGCAAGCAGTCCCATGTAAGCATTATGTTCCCCTACCCACTGAGATCCCTGAGAAGCAGTCCCATGTATGCATCATGGCCCCTGAAGACCCCCAGCAGGCAGTCCCATGTAAGCATTATGTTCCCCTAGCACTGAGAATCCCCAGAGAAGCAGTCCCATGTAAGCACCAGACCCCCAGCAAGCAGTCCCATGTAAGCATTATGTTCCTCTACCCACTGAGATCCCTGAGAAGCAGTCCCATGTAAACAGACCCCAGCAAGCAGTCCCCCCCCCAAACCCCAGCAAGCAGTCCCATGTAAGCATTATGTTCCTCTACCCACTGAGATCCCTGAGAAGCAGTCCCATGTAAACAGACCTCCAGCAAGCAGTCCCCCACAAACCCCCAGCAAGCAGTCCCATGTAAGCATTATGTTCCTCTACCCAGAGATCCCTGAGAAGCAGTCCCATGTAAACAGACCTCCAGCAAGCAGTCCCCCCCAAACCCCAGCAAGCAGTCCCATGTAAGCATTATGTTCCTCTACCCACTGAGATCCCTGAGAAGCAGTCCCATGTAAACAGACCTCCAGCAAGCAGTCCCCCACAAACCCCCAGCAAGCAGTCCCATGTAAGCATTATGTTCCTCTACCCACTTAGATCCCTGAGAAGCAGTCCCATGTAAACAGACCCCCAGCAAGCAGTCCCATGTAAGCATTATGTTCCTATACCCACTGAGATCCCTGAGAAGCAGTCCCATGTAAACAGACCCCCAGCAAGCAGTCCCATGTAAGCATTATGTTCCTCTACCCACTGAGATCCCTGAGAAGCAGTCCCATGTAAACAGATCTCCAGCAAGCAGCCCCCCCACAAACCCCCAGCAAGCAGTCCCATGTCAGCATTATGTTCCTCTACCCACTTAGATCCCTGAGAAGCAGTCCCATGTAAACAGACCCCCAGCAAGCAGTCCCATGTAAGCATTATGTTCCTCTACCCACTGAGATCCCTGAGCAGTCCCATGTAAACAGACCCCCAGTAAGCAAGCAGTCCTATTTAAGCATTACGCTTCCTTACCTACTCAGATCCCTGAGAAGCAGTTTACACATACAATCAGAAGATTATCCGCCCCAGCCTCACAGAAGCCCGCCATAATCCACACTGCAGCACGAGGAAAACTGCCTCACAGAAGCCCGCCATAATCCACACTGCACGAGGGAAAGGGAGAAGCAGGAGGTAAAAGGAGGGCACGCCCTGAGATGAGGAGGCCCCGCCTCTTCTAATGACGTCACACATGCAAGCAGCCTGTATTCTCTAGCATCTACCATATTACACCATAATGATAGAAGCTGCTGTCCCCATTCTCCTACAGTAATCCCTTCATGCAGGAGGGAGAGGAGGACACTGACCTCACAGCCCTGACTCCACACCTCTGCTCCTCAGGCTTCTCCTCACAATACATCATTGTATCTAAATCCTGATAAACCCTTTATTTTCCATCTCTCTGATCAGATATGGACGTTCTGTAGGACATAAGGCGATGTGGTGATGCTGCTTCTTAGGTGTGATGCTCCCAGGGCTGTGGGGTACTGAACCGGCCTGATACTGGGAGTCACAGGGGTGGAGACCCGGCTCCGTGACCCTGGGATCACTTCTGGGGAGTCACAGGGGTGGAGACCCGGCTCCGTGACCCTGGGATCACTTCTGGGGAGTCACAGGGGTGGAGACCCGGCTCGTGACCCTGGGATCACTTCTGGGGAGTCACAGGGGTGGAGACCCGGCTCGTGACCCTGGGATCACTTCTGGGGAGTCACAGGGGTGGAGACCCGGCTCCGTGACCCTGGGATCACTTCTGGGGAGTCACAGGGGTGGAGACCCGGCTCCGTGACCTTGGGATCACTTCTGGGGAGTCACAGGGGTGGAGACCCGGCTCCGTGACCCTGGGATCACTTCTGGGGAGTCACAGGGGTGGAGACCCGGCTCCATGACCCTGGGATCACTTCTGGGGAGTCACAGGGGTGGAGACCCGGCTCCGTGACCCTGGGATCACTTCTGGGGAGTCACAGGGGTGGAGATCCGGCTCCGTGACCCTGGGATCACTTCTGGGGAGTCACAGGGGTGGAGACCCGGCTCCGTGACCCTGGGATCACTTCTGGGGAGTCACAGGGGTGGAGACCCGGCTCCGTGACCCTGGGATCACTTCTGGGGAGTCACAGGGGTGGAGACCCGGCTCCGTGACCCTGGGATCACTTCCGGGGAGTCACAGGGGTGGAGACCCGGCTCCAGGGCCCTGGGTTCACTTGTTAAGGGATTTCTGGCTTGGTAGGGAAAGGGGATGATGATAGGGAGTTATTCATGACGCCACCTTTGGTATGTGGCTATTAGTGGCCACCGCTGCTGCAGAACCTCTGGGGTTGATGGACGGACAGCTGGGATGGAGCGGCTCCCCAAGGGTGGAGTGGATACCCGGGGCAGTGGATGTAGTAAGGGTGTAGGGTGCAGGATGGCGGGCGCAAAGCAACGGACAGACTCACGGTTTGTTGGTTCCTCGATCCTTTTATTGGTGCACTGTAATTCCGACAGGTGTTACTAAGCTGAGTCCATGCACCTCAGAGCAACTCTGGGTTCTCCTAGTCTGACAATTTCTGAGGCCTCCTTCCTGCACTTGGTTGCAGGTCCCTGATGTTGCTTAAGCTGAGCTGCTGGCCCTCTCTCTCCTGCTAGGTGCCGGTATGACAGGCAACTCGAAGCCTTCTCTAGCCCCACATCTCAGGTGGCTTTTCCTGGGCTCTCTATGCTGCTTTGCCTCTGGGCACAGGGTGGCTGTGGAACTTGGAATTCCCCACCTTCCGATATTGGCTGCCGGGACATTAGGCCCTTCACAGCCTCGGACTCTGGTGTCCGCTCTTGGCGCTTTAGACCCCTGCCTTGGGTCCCTCACGCTAGGCTTAGCTACCCTGGGACGAGCTTAGCACAGCTACCAGTCCACAGGATGTCTTCCTCAGTCCTCCTAGGAACTGAACTGACTAACTCCACCCCAGACCAGAATTTATAGGGGAGCCCACCCTGAACCCAGGTCTTGGTCTCCCCCTTCTGGCCTGGGGGCAGAAAGGTGTTGTGTGCGGTTTCTGCCTGGTGTGGATACCCTCTGTGTGACACTACCACTCGGGGGTGACAATGACACTGTGCTGTGGCATGTGTTTTTGGTTCAGTTTGTGGTCAAGCGTTTTTTTTCACTATTGTCAATGGCTGGGAGGGCTGTAAAACAATAACTGACATGATCATATTTGTGTCCTGACCACAAACTACAAATGATAAAAAGCCTCATCAGCTCAGCACTTCAGAATTCACATAGACTTTGCTGGGGTTAAGATACACATGAAGTTTTGTGAGAAAAGGTGACACAAAGCTGCTGCAAAAAACAGTGTCAGCGCAGGGCCTAATTCTATCACTGCCCCAAGAGGTTGGACATAATAGTATTATTCATATATCCATGAGCCCTGTAAGGGAATCTGTCAGCAAGTTTGTGCAATGAAATCTGAAGACAGCTGTAGGGGTTAACACAGAGATTTCAGTGAGGCGTCTCTTATGGTGGCTTCACACCTGGCGACGTCGCTAGCGACATCGCCGAAAAAGTGACGTATCAGCGATGTTGCTAGCGACGTCGCGCTGTGTAAATGAGCGGTGCGATCGCATTTTATCGCCGGTCGCAGGTTGACAGGTTTACGGGAAGAACTGTAAACCTGTCAACCTGCGATAAGGCTGGATCGCGCCGTGTGACATCGCCAGAGCGATGTCGCACGGCGATCCAGCCTATACCGCAGCGTTGCTGCGGATCGCTCGCTGGGCTAAGCCCAGCCCAGCGAGCGATGCCACCGCCCGCATCGCTGCGGCATCACCGGCCGCAGTGATGCTGTGTGACAGCTGGCCAGCGATGTCGGAACCGAGCGGGCACCCGCGCATCGCTTCCGACATCGCTGGCCAGGTCGTGCTGTGTGACGGGACCATTAGAACACTGTGTGCAGTTGTTTACTGGCAATGTTTGTTTTAGCTTCAAGAGATAGTCATTGCTGGACTAGATCAGATAGAGGTTGGCTAGCCCGTGTCCCGGCGTGGTCAGCACCACATTGTCTATAGACATTGTACTTAGCCTGGTGTGGTCGGGGGCAGCTTTCTCAGCTCTGCTGCATTGCTAAATCTGAAACTCTGAACATATCAGAAGCAGAGCACCGAGCAAACTAAGTGATGCATCGTTGGATTCAGAGTCAGTGTCTACATCATGCTGCACTCACAGGAGGTAGCAAAAACCTGCTGACAGGTTCCCTTTAATGGCGTTGTCTAAGGAAATCCCATATCTATATGCCCCATTAGATGGATGTACTTTAATACTGAGTGTCTAAACCAGTGTATCCCATTAATTATTACACACATTGTGCTCAGATTCTTATATTATTCATAAGCTAATTTAACTTATTTCATTTCAGATCCTTCCTTCATCTTTTTCCGTTTTACTTGTCTAACCCTTAAAATTATGAAGATGGCAGTAAAAGAACTTACTTCTGACCAGCGATTTAGTCGGGTCACAAAAGACCCCTGATTTTGGGAGATTTCAGAGAAGGAGGAGAAAATTAAGATTGATAATCGTTTCTGGGCCATGTTCTACAATAAGAAGTTCAGTCTTAAATATACATTGGACAAAAGGGGGCGTCCGATTAACCACAAACCCCACGGAAGACCTGAAACGTTACTATGATCTCTCTGATTCTGACCAGGACGTGTTATCAGATCAAGAAAGCGCTTTACTTACCAAGAAAGAGAAGAAGAGAGTAAAACAGAAGAAGAAAGATCCGTCAAAATCCAAAGACACGTCTGCAAAGGTCATCAAGGAAAAAATCATCAAGGACAAAACAGGAGCAGAAACGTCTGAGAAAATAAATAAGAGCGAAGGGGAGAAAGTATCTAAGCAAATCTAGAGTAAAGAGAAACCATAGAGCAGTGCTGCGACAAAAAGAAACCATCCAGCAATGCTGCGACAAAAAGAAACCATCCAGCAGTGCTGCGACAAAAAGAAACCATCCAGCAATGCTGCGACAAAAAGAAACCATCCAGCAATGCTGCGACAAAAAGAAACCATCCAGCAGTGCTGCGACAAAAAGAAACCATCCAGCAGTGCTGCGACAAAAAGAAACCAACCAGCAGTGCTGCGACAAAAAGAAACCATGCAGCAGTGCTGCGACAAAAAGAAACCATCCAGCAGTGCTGCGACAAAAGAAACATCCAGCAATGCTGCGACAAAAAGAAACCATCCAGCAATGCTGCGACAAAAAGAAACCATCCAGCAATGCTGCGACAAAAAGAAACCATCCAGCAATGCTGCGACAAAAAGAAACCATCCAGCAATGCTGCGACAAAAAGAAACCATCCAGCAGTGCTGCGACAAAAAGAAACCATCCAGCAGTGCTGCGACAAAAAGAAACCATCCAGCAGTGCTGCGACAAAAAGAAACCATCCAGCAATGCTGCGACAAAAAGAAACCATCCAGCAGTGCTGCGACAAAAAGAAACCCAAATCCAGCAGTGCTGCGACAAAAAGAAACCATCCAGCAGTGCTGCGACAAAAAGAAACCATCCAGCAGTGCTGCGACAAAAAGAAACCATCCAGCAGTGCTGCGACAAAAAGAAACCATCCAGCAGTGCTGCGACAAAAAGAAACCATCCAGCAGTGCTGCGACAAAAAGAAACCATCCAGCAATGCTGCGACAAAAAGAAACCATCCAGCAGTGCTGCGACAAAAAGAAACCATCCAGCAGTGCTGCGACAAAAAGAAACCATCCAGCAGTGCTGCGACAAAAAGAAACCATCCAGCAGTGCTGCGACAAAAAGAAACCATCCAGCAGTGCTGCGACAAAAAGAAACCATCCAGCAGTGCTGCGACAAAAAGAAACCATCCAGCAGTGCTGCGACAAAAAGAAACCATCCAGCAGTGCTGCGACAAAAAGAAACCATCCAGCAGATGCTGCGACAAAAAGAAACCATCCAGCAGTGCTGCGACAAAAAGAAACCATCCAGCAGTGCTGCGACAAAAAGAAACCATCCAGCAGTGTTTGCGACAAAAAGTAATAAGAAAGCCGCAAAAGTAACGGAGAAAGATGAATCTGAAGAAGAATCAGGTACAGCCAACATTAAAGGGAAATTTGTCATCTACTCACTGGTGACCACATTGCAGGGGAACCAGATCGCTCCACCTTCCCCTGGTAAAACCTCATCACATCCTTTGGTCCCAATTGGTTATACATAATCCTAGCAATGCCTTATGTGTATGACTTGGTGCAGGAATGGTGACCCGGCATTAGCATAACACACCATACCAGTATCCGTTCACGCTGCAATGTTCCTTTAAATATGGCCATTTGGTTTTATATGCTGCAGAAGGAGCCTCCCCCCACTGCTCTTCCCCCTTTATGCCAAAGCCCCGCCTCCTAACTGTCAATCAGTAATGGAACAGATCAGAAGAAAATTAACCCCGCTGTTCTCGGCAGGATTTGTTACACCTTGTCAGCAAATATTTCTGTTTCTTTTTATCTGTCATATTTAGGTTTAATGTTCTTTTAATAATCAGATCTAACCTCTTAATCCAGTCCATAATCCCATTGGTAATCCCCAGGCATTCGTGCCGCACTCTCCCTCGTGCGTTTTTCACATGTACTTGCAAGTTTTTCAAATTATATTAAAGATGAGAAGTTTCTGTAATGTATTCTGGTAGGTTTTCATTAATGATCCTGTACTACAAGGAGGTGCTGGGGGTATGGAATCACATATATGAGGTGATCCCCTTATTATAAATATTATTCTTTATGATTTTATTATAGATAACCAGACGATTAGCTGTTTGTAACATGGACTGGGAGCGACTGAAAGCTAAAGACCTGCTCGCACTGTGTAACTCCTTTACACCTAATCGGGGGATTGTGTTCTCTGTAAAGGTAAAGTCATTACTAACCTAGAAGCCATGGATGTCTGTCAGTCATGTCCGGAGCGTCCGGTTGCTACCTTTATTGGTGGCATTAGAGTTTGTCTACTTAAGTGACAATTTGCATATGCAATTTCCCAGAAGAACCTGGGGGAAGAGTAAGCACCAGAATATGTTTCCCTTATTTTCTGAGTAAGACAAAATCCTATTTAGAGACACCTCTACCTTAAAAGAACCTTTTAAGGTTCTCAACCTCAGCCCATAACAGTCCCGGGCCGGTGCACGGGTGACCTCATTATACAGGGTGGGCCATTTATATGGATACACCTAAATAAAATAGGAATGGTTGGTAATATCAACTTCCTGTTTGTGGCAGATTAGTATATGGAGGGGGAAAGCTTTTCCAGATGGGGGGTGACCATGGCGGCCATTTTGAAGTTGGCGATTTTGGTTCCAACTTTATTTTTTTAATATGGGAAGAGGGTCATGTGACACATCAAACTTATTGAGAATTTCATAAGAAAAACAATGGTGTGCTTGGCTTTAACGTAACTTTATTCTTTCATGAGTTATTTACAAATTTATGACCACTTATAAAATGTGTTCACAGTGCTGCCCATTGTGTTGGACACTGGATATGTGAATCATGTAGCAATTTCAGATATCCAGGGGCATTGAGGTTCCCATTGATGAAGAATGGCCCCACTATCTTTGTACCCCATACACCACCCCATACCATCAGTGTTTGTGTCCCAGCAGTCTTGGAGGGATCTATCCACTGTGGGTCAGTGTCAGACCAATAGCGCTGGTTTTGTTTGGTAACTTCACCATTCACATACAGTTTTCCTCATCCCTCATCTGAAGACAATTGTCTATGCTGTGAAGATACGAGATGTGCAGCCTCTGACACAGCGGATCCTGGAGGCCTGTGCTGCATTTCTTCTGCGGTGTTGCTATCAGTGTGTCAGGAGTGGGAGAAGAGGGTTGTATTGACAATCCAACACAATGGGCATCACTGTGAGCACATTTTATAAGTGATCATAAACTTGTAAATAACTCCAAAATGGCTGACTTCAAAATGGCCGCCATGGTCACCCCTCCCCATCTGGAAAAGTTTTCCCCCTCCCATATTACTAATGTGTCATAAACAGGAAGTTGATATCACCAACCATTCCTACTTTATTTAGGTGCATTCATATAACTGGCCCCCCCTGTACATGCACCTGTGTAGTCAGCTGCTAAGCAGAGCCCCTATCTAAAAAAAACAAAGTGCTAATTGCTGGCATACAGTAGACGCCTGTGAAGGGGAGAAGACCCCACGCAATCTGAAATGAAACGGAACTCCGTGATGTCACAGAACAGTGTTCAAATCTGTTAACGTTCCGTCTCCTCTGACTGCATCATTTCAGTATTGGACTCTCTAGTGGAAGCTTCTACTGAAAGCCTCTATTGCGGATTAGCAAATTATTTGCAGATTAGCAAATTATTTGTGCATTTGACAACTATTTTGGATTTGACAATTTTATCGGATTTGACATTTACTACTTGGATTTGACAATTTTATCGGATTTGACAATTTTATCGGATTTGACAATTTTATCGGATTTGACTACTATTTCTGGACTTGCCTGCTCTTTGGGAACATCTTTGCTACATTTGAGGTAAATATTGTGAATTTATTTACTATCTATATAACTATTATGAATAGCCGATTGCTATCAAAAATACACATGTAATTATTACTGATGTATTAAAATGAATGTCTGAAGTTACAGCTCAATCACATAGAAGTGTGAGATCAGTGATACACAGCCCTTCCCCCACACACAGTATGTCTGTGTTATATCCATTCACAGAATAGCACATATAGCAGAACACACAGGTCCTTCCTCTATGATTACACATCATACCATTCTATTCAATAGGATAAAGCAGATTTGTGTTCCCCTAACAATGTCTAATATGGCT
Organism: Allobates femoralis; assembly: GCA_033576535.1. Taxonomy (NCBI): domain Eukaryota; kingdom Metazoa; phylum Chordata; class Amphibia; order Anura; family Aromobatidae; genus Allobates; species Allobates femoralis. Next base: position 13,444,823 of record JARQOC010000011.1, read on the forward strand.
GTAAGCCACTGGGGTCCCTCCAATACAACTTCAATACATATAAGAGGAGAAGAGGAGAGTTTCTGCCCCCAATGTTGTCACATGTGATATAATGAATCAGGCCGCAGCTTTACTGTGCAGGTTTGTAATCCTGATCATACAGTGAAGTAATGATAGTTCTGACCCATTATCAGGGTTACAAGCCTGTTTCGTCTGGATGCCTGCAGAATATCACATACATATAGCGGGGTCTGGACACCGGCATCTTACAATGAACTCGATCATAAGTGGCAGCTCACTACTTTCTGGCCCTATCAGCTATACCTATGACCCATTGTCTATCAGATATAGGTGGGGATTAATAATCCGGCTCTATGGTTTTGTTTGTCACGTGGTCACTTTATATGTACAAAACTGTGGTTTATATGATGTGTAAGGAAATGGGCTATGCTGTATTGGATGGACTTGAAGACTTGGTGTTTTTAAACTAAAAAAATTAAAAATCTTTTTCTATTCAAAGTATGTGCGATGTGCCGCCCAAGCGGCGTGGGAATACACTCACACATATACACACACATATACACACTCACACATACACTCACACACATATACACACTCACATACAAATATACACACACTCACATACAAATATACACACACTCACACATATACACACACATATACACACTCACTCAGAAATATTCACACACACATATACACTCACACATATACACTCACAAATACACTCACATATACACATACACACACTCACTCACTCACTCACATATACACACAAATACACTCACATATACACACACTCACACACTCACGCCCTCACTCACTCACTCACTCACTCACATATACACACAAATACACTCACACACACACACACATACACACACTCTCTCTCTAACTCTCACTCATACACACCTTAATGATGCCCCGGGCCATGGAGCCGCCGCAGTACCCGTGACGTCCGGGTACCGCTCAAACAAGTGCCTTCGTGACTGTCCAGGAATGTCTGGACTCTAACCATATGACAAATTCAGGACTCCTCTGGGGCGGGGTTATATTTGGGTGCTGGATATTACACCACATGACACCAATAGACATGGAGAATCTCCATCTTTCTTCTTGTACTGTCATGGCCATTCCAATCATATATGGATGTGAACAGTTGCCTTTACTACCATGTACAAGTTGGGATTTGATTCTTTTGATTGAGGGTGTTACATCTTGAGGAGTGGGTACAAGTTGGGGATGGTCTTGTAGGAGATTGATGTATTATAGAGGTGCTGCTTATGTCTGGAGTCTGGGAGAATCACTATAAGCTCTGATGTTCCTTCATTATACATTTTTATAGTAGAAATTGTTCAATGTTGTAGATTCTCAACTTGTTTTGTTTTTCTCTAATAGGATGGAAGACTCCGATCAAGACGGAGAAACTTCACCTCCGTGTGTGGCCTCCCTGCCTAAGACGTAAGTATCTCATTGTAGCCCCTGTAACTGACTGTAAGGGGACGGACACACTGGCGTGAAATACGGACGAGTGTAATTAGGGCTGGGCAATTTTGGGAAAAATCAAAATCTCGATTTTATTTTAACCTATGGACGATTTTCGATTTAAATCTCGATTTTTTTTTCTATTTTTTTTTTTTTTTTTTTTTTTTTTTTTTGCTTTTCTTTGATGAATAAAGAGAAAAAACTGAACGGAGCAGGTTCCCCAGGTATATAATCTATGAGGGGGAGGGGATATAGGACCCAGGTATAGAATATATAAGGAAGGGGAGGCGATATAGGACCCAGGTATAGAATATATGAGGTGATATAGGACACAGGTATATAATCTGTAAGGAGGGGGAGGGATATAGAACACAGGTGTATATTATAGAATATATAAGGAAGGTGAGGGGATATAGGACCCAGCAGGTATAGAATATATAAGGAGGGAGGGGATATAGGACCAGTCACCCAGGTATTATATAATCTGTAAGGAGGGGGAGAGATATAGGACCCAGGTATAGTATAGAATATATATAGAGAGGAGGATGGAATATAGGACCGGTCCCCAGGTATAGAATATATAGGGAGGAGGATGGGATATAGGATACAGATATACAATATATAGGGAGGAGGGATATAGGACACACAGGTATAGAATATATGAAGGGATATAGGACATGCGTCTGTGTCATGCGTGACATGTGTCACAGGTATATAATATATAGGGAGGGGAGGGGGATGGGATATAGAACACAGCAGGTATATAGTATATAGCAGAGGGAGAGCTCGGTATATACACATTACACACAATTATACAGTATGGCACCCATGTGCAGAATATTTTTGGCACGAACCGTTTGATCTAAATGGGTCCTTGTGTCTGGTTCTTGCCGGCCAGAACCAGTCAGGTCACCATATGAAGCACACGGGACACACGACCGAACTAACAGAATATGAGAAGATTTACAGCAAAAAGGGATTAAATAAATAGAATCGCAGAGATTTGGGGAATAAAATAAAATGAAGAAGTTGAAAAGTGATAAAATCGTCACATCGAGATGCAAAAACAGGTGGTGACACGACGGTACAGACCGGACAGTGACAGGTCAGGGGGTGAAATATGTGCAGCAGGGACCAGATTGGATTTTTTGGGGGGAGAGGGGGTATATGTGACCCCAAGTTGCACAAAACCCCCTCCCTCCTCCCCCATAGTCCCATAGCTCCTCTGGGGGTCTTGCCCAGTCCTCCGCCACACACAAGGGTAGTCATTCCAGCAACACCCACAGGGAAGCATCACCGGAGCCACAATAGAGAGCCACACACATGGGGAAGCGCCGCCGGGGCCACACACCAGGGGGCCACACACCAGAGGGCCACACACACACAGGGGAAGCACTGCCGGGGCCACACACCAGAGGGCCACACACACACCAGAGGGCCACACACACACCAGAGGGCCACACACACACACACCAGAGGGCCACACACACACCAGAGGGCCACACACACACACACACACACACCAGAGGGCCACACACACACCAGAGGGCCACACACACACACACACCAGAGGGCCACACACACACACACACCAGAGGGCCACACACACACACACCAGAGGGCCACACACACACACACACCAGAGGGCCACACACACACACACACACCAGAGGGCCACACACACACACACACCAGAGGGCCACACACACACACACACCAGAGGGCCCACACACACACACACACACACCAGAGGGCCACACACACACACACACCAGAGGGCCACACACACACACACACACCAGAGGGCCACACACACACACCAGAGGGCCACACACACACACACCAGAGGGCCACACACACGCACACACCAGAGGGCCACACACACCAGAGGGCCACACACACCAGAGAGCCACACACACCAGAGGGCCACACACACCAGAGGGCCACACACACACACACACCAGAGGGCCACACACACCAGAGGGCCACACACACCAGAGGGCCACACACACACACACCAGAGGGCCACACACACACACACCAGAGGGCCACACACACCAGAGGGCCACACACACCAGAGGGCCACACACACACACACACACCAGAGGGCCACACACACACACACACCAGAGGGCCACACACACACACACCAGAGGGCCACACACACACACCAGAGGGCCACACACACACACACACCAGAGGGCCACACACACACACACACACACACACCAGAGGGCCACACACACACACACACACACCAGAGGGCCACACACACACACACACACACCAGAGGGCCACACACACACACACACCAGAGGGCCACACACACACACACACCAGAGGGCCACACACACACACACACAGAGGGCCACACACACACACACACACACACACCAGAGGGCCACACACACACACACACACACACACCAGAGGGCCACACACACACACACACACACCAGAGGGCCACACCACACACACACACACACCAGAGGGCCACACACACCAGAGGGCCACACACACCAGAGGGCCACACACACACACACACCAGAGGGCCACACACACCAGAGGGCCACACACACACACACCAGAGGGCCACACACACACACACCAGAGGGCCACACACACACACACCAGAGGGCCACACACACACACACACACACACACACCAGAGGGCCACACACACACACACCAGAGGGCCACAACACACACACCAGAGGGCCACACACACACACACACACACACACACACCAGAGGGCCACACACACACACCAGAGGGCCACACACACACACCAGAGGGCCACACACACACCAGAGGGCCACACACACACACACACACACCAGAGGGCCACACACACACCAGAGGGCCACACACACACCAGAGGGCCACACACACACACACACCAGAGGGCCACACACACACACACCAGAGGGCCACACACACACACCAGAGGGCCACACACACACACACACACACACACCAGAGGGCCACACACACACACCAGAGGGCCACACACACACCAGAGGGCCACACACACACACACACACACCAGAGGGCCACACACACACCAGAGGGCCACACACACACACCAGAGGGCCACACACACACACCAGAGGGCCACACACACACACCAGAGGGCCACACACACACACACCAGAGGGCCACACACACACACACCAGAGGGCCACACACACACACACCGGAAGCACCGCCGGGGCCACACACACAGGGGACGCACCGCCGGGGCCCCCGGCCGCACACAGAGTTGCACCCACCATCTTTCCTCCTGGATCCGGCCTGTGCCCGGGGAAGCCCCGCTCCTCGGCCTGTTTTGTGGCGGTGCCGGGTCTGTCCTCCGCCATCAGGAAGTGTCAGCCTCCGGCCCGGAGCGGCGCAGGCCGGGAAATACACGCGTTGCTACGCAACCGCTCTTAAAGGGCCCGCAGACATGAGCTGGTGCCGGGTGACACAGAGCAGAGGAGCGCTGCCGGGGCCCTCACACAAGGCAGCGGGAGGCCGCACCGACACCGGAGTATGGCCAGCACCTGGTGTGAGGAGGAACGTAATCCTACACTGAGGATGGCTGCATCGGAGCACCCTCACGTGCTCTAAACAGCGGTCCGGCCGCCATTTTTAATCGAATTTGACGATTTGGACTAAAACCAAATCGTGGCCACAGCAGGGGGGCGAATTAATCGAATTAATTCGATTAATCGCCCAGCCCTAAGTGTAATGCGAGAAAATCTCACCTTGCACCCGGACCAATGTTACAGAATGACTGAGAGCAGATTACCGTGTGTCATCCGCTTTTTTCGCATCCAGAATCTGGATGAGAAAAAAGCTGCAGCATGCTGCGACAGTATGCAAGACACGCGCGAGACTCGCCAATGGAAGTCAATGGGTCATACAAAATCACGGACAGCTCACGGACCATCCTAGTGGCATCCGTTTTTATCCCTGATACATTATCATTCTGTAGCTCAGACAACACGAGTGTGCTTCCACCCTAAGGCAGCGTTCACACACAGAGTATTTGCGAGGATGTACTTTTGGTGTAAAACTACATCAAGAGCGCATCCTCAGAGAACGCAGTGTTCTGTGTGTGAACGGGCCTGCGCTTCTCCCCCTCGCTTTATACTTACCTCGCCGTGCTCCCTCCGTGACCTATGGTGTCTTCTGAGTCCCTGCCAGCCCGCAGTGTTCTGTGTGTGAACAGGCCTGCGCTTCTCCCCCTCGCTTTATACTTACCTCGCCACTCTCCCTCAGTGACCGCCGGTGTCTTCTGAGTCCCCGTCGGCCCACAGTGTTCTCTGTGTGTGAACGGGCCTGCGCTTCTCCTCCACGCTTTATACTTACGTCGCCGCGCTCCCTCCTTGACCTCCGGTGTCTTCTGAGTCCCCGCCAGCCCTCAGTGTTCGCTGTGTGTGAACGGGCCTGCGCTCCTCCCCTGCGCTTTATACTTACCTCGCCGCGCTCCCTCCGTGACCTATGGTGTCTTCTGAGTCCCCGCCGGCCCACAGTGTTCTCTGTGTGTGAACGGGCCTGTGCTCCTCCCCTGCGCTTTATACTTACCTCGCCACGCTCCCTTGGTGACCTCCAGTGTCTTCTGAGTCCCCGCCGGCCCACAGTGTTCTGTGTGTGAACGGGCCTGCGCTTCTCCCCAGCACTTTATACTTACCTCGCTGTGCTCCCTCGGTGCAGGCACACGCATAAAAACACAGACAGGCACACGCATAAGAACCCATACAGGCAGGCACACACATAAGAACACAGGCATGCACATGCATAAGAACACAGACAGGCACACGCATAAGAACACATACAGACAGGCACACCCATAATGACACAGACAGGCACACCCATAAGGACACAGACAGGCACACTCATAAGAACACATACAGCCACACGCATAAGAACACATACAGACAGGCACACGCATAAGAACACATACAGACAGGGACACCCATAAGGACACAGACAGGCATACCCATAAGGACACATACAGGCACACGCATAAGAACACAGACAGGCACACACAAAAGAACACATATAGACAGGCACACTCATGAGAACACATATAGACAGGCACACGCATAAGAAAACATACAGAAAAGCACATGCATAAGAACGCAGACAGACAGGCACACGCATAAGAACACAGACAGGCACATGCATAAGAATACATAAAGACAGGCACACGCATAAGAACACATACAGAAAGTCACATGCATAAGAACGCAGACAGGCACACGCTTAAGAACACAGACAGGCACATGCATAAGAACACATACAAAAAGGCACATGCATAAGAACACATACAGACAGGCACACGCATAAAAACACATACAAACAGGCACACGCATAAGAACACATACAGACAGGCACACGCATAAGAACACATACAGACACACACTTAATAACACAGACAGACAGGCACATGCATAAGAACACAGACAGACAGGCACACGCATAAGAACACAGACAGACACACACATAAGAACACTTACAGACAGGCACACACATAAGAACACAGACAGGCACACTCATAAGAACACAGACAGGCACACACAAAAGAACACATAGACAGGCACACTCATGAGAACACATATAGACAGGCACACGCATAAGAAAACATACAGAAAAGCACATGCATAAGAACGCAGACAGACAGGCACACGCATAAGAACACAGACAGGCACATGCATAAGAATACATAAAGACAGGCACACGCATAAGAACACATACAGAAAGTCACATGCATAAGAACGCAGACAGGCACACGCTTAAGAACACAGACAGGCACATGCATAAGAACACATACAAAAAGGCACACGCATAAGAACACATACAGACAGGCACACGCATAAAAACACATACAAACAGGCACACGCATAAGAACACATACAGACAGGCACACGCATAAGAACACATACAGACACACACTTAATAACACAGACAGACAGGCACATGCATAAGAACACAGACAGACAGGCACACGCATAAGAACACAGACAGACACACACATAAGAACACTTACAGACAGGCACACACATAAGAACACAGACAGGCACACGCATAAGAACACAGACAGGCACACACAAAAGAAACACATAGACAGGCACACTCATGAGAACACATATAGACAGGCACACGCATAAGAAAACATACAGAAAAGCACATGCATAAGAACGCAGACAGACAGGCACACGCATAAGAACACAGACAGGCACATGCATAAGAATACATAAAGACAGGCACACGCATAAGAACACATACAGAAAGTCACATGCATAAGAACGCAGACAGGCACACGCTTAAGAACACAGACAGGCACATGCATAAGAACACATACAAAAAGGCACACGCATAAGAACACATACAGACAGGCACACGCATAAGAACACATACAAACAGGCACACGCATAAGAACACATACAGACAGGCACACGCATAAGAACACATACAGACACACACTTAATAACACAGACAGACAGGCACATGCATAAGAACACAGACAGACAGGCACACGCATAAGAACACAGACAGACACACACATAAGAACACATACAGACAGGCACACAAATGTACAAGAATGTACACACGCACATGCATAATCAAAGAAAAGAGCACGTAGCATAAAAGTGAGCACACCACTGAGCAAACTCAAGGATAATTTTATGAGGTGAGATGTCACACGTCTAGATATCGCGCACGTCTCACCAACGATGTAGCGAGCAGCGATCGTTCACACAACCCAGCGAACGATATTTGTTCACTGATGTGAATAGGGGAAGTCGTTCATGACATCGTTATCGCGGTGTCACACACAACGATGCAGCAGATTGGCTGGACCACGATCGTCTGATTACAGAACATGTTCTCAAATCTGCGATCAGCGATCCAACGATTTATCGTAGTCATAGTGCAGCCAATCAGTCTTAGTCTTAGCAGCAGCACAGCCCTCCTGGGGCAGCTGACACAGTAAGGCCTCTTTCACACATCCGTGCCAACACATGCTGGAGACATAGACATACGGAGGCTCATTATTTTCTATTGCCCCCTTCACATGTCTGTGGTACTGCCTGAACTGTGTATCCATGTGGAGCAAATGCGTGTCCGTGTGCTGCACATGGCAACATGTCTCTTTTTTACCGGCACCACGGTAAAATCAAGAATGTCATCCTCCCCTCTCTCCAGCACTGCCTGCTCTTCTCACTTCCAGGGCCGCTCATTAGGCTCATGAATATTCACTTCACTGAGCCCAACAGCGGACCGAAAGTGAGAGGAGCAACAGCGCTGGATGGAGGTGAGTATGCAATGACAGGGTGTCTGTGTACTATCCACAGATAGTACACGGACAGCGCACATATGTCACACGATCCATGACACATGATACAGTCCCCGCCCAAATACGTCCTTCTCTCACACGTCCATGGTTTGCATGCATGTGTGAAACAGGCCTAACAGCTGATCGGAATATCAGTGTTCCCGGTCAGCAGGCAGAGTGATTAGTGCGCACAGCTCTCTTAGTCTGCGGCCGCAACATTAGCAGTGAAGGTCCCGTCCACCGGAGAAACATGCGAGCGGCGACCTTGAACTACTAAGTCACTGGCCTGGGGGGCAAATGCATCCCTGCCCCCCCGGTCCAGCCCTCCCCTGGTGACAAGTGCTGTATTATTGAATCGGGCAAATCCGGCACTTGTAGCTGCGCAAAACAACGCTGCTCATCCTTTCTTAAGAGCACTAGTCTCCTGTAGAACGTCACCTCCTTGTGAATGTAATGACGGCTCACAAAGATCGATGCTTCCAGGTCTGCAATGGGATCAGATTCTTACTGTAATCCATAGCAGAGAGATGGAAAACAAATAGATGAAGTTTATAGTTGTCCTTTATTTGTTTTTGGCCACTTTATATTACATTGCATGGATTTCCTCTATCTGTATTGTCGTATTGTGATGGGATTGTCTCCAATGGAAGGGAATGTGTGTTTTTTTTGTTTTTGGATATTTTGTTCATGATCAATATATTTGTTTCCCCAGCAGCCGACCCGAACCATGGAAAAGACTGATCAGGTAACAGCAGGATGCTTATTTCTATGTTGTACTAGCTGTAGAGCCCGGCGTTGCTCATATATGGTAATATCGCCCATATATGGCAATATTGCCCATATGTAGTAATGTATGTATCATAGCCCCGACCCCTCACAGTATCCCCACCCCTTCATAGCTCTGCCCCTACACATAGCCCCACCCCTCATGGTTGCCCTGCCTCTTTCATAACGCTGTTCCCATGTATAGCCACACCCCCTTCATAGCTCCCGCCCTCCACATAGTCCAGGGGGCAGGGCTATATGGAGGCAGAAACGTGGAGATGTAGGCTGTGGAGTGGGCGGGGCTATGTGGAATTGGTGTGGGTGTGGCTATGTGGAGTGGGTGTGGCTATGTGGAGTGGGTGTGGCTAATGCCACATACACACATACACTCACCTTTATATATT